>VNJR01005188.1:0-200450 GCA_008042585.1 Drosophila punjabiensis
AACAAAGAAAGAACTGCAACAAAAGTGCCAACAACAACTCTGACTGAAGTGAATAAATGAAAAACGATTCAGGAGTACAGTCTTGTGCAGCATAGTGTAAGGGAAAGGAATTAAAAAAAATAAAACAGAAAAATGCAGAGCAGAAAAAAGGGTTTTGAAAAAAAAGGAGTGCATATAAACATACCCTTGGAATGTACTCTATTTGATGTGAGAAATTTGTTTAAGAAATTAATTTTTTAAGTTGCAAAAAATCTGCACTTTGATTAACTTAAGAAAAAGAATGGAAAGGCTTTTTTTTAGTTGCAGAAATGCATTTTTTTGCAAAAAAAGGATTTCACTTAGCAAACAATTTTTTAAGTTGCAAAAAACTGCACTTTATTTCATTAAAAAATAACTTTCTTGAAAGAATAAGGATTTTTAAGTTTAAAAAATGCAGTTTTTTGTTCAAAAATTCTTTTAAGAAAATTAAGATGTTGCTTAAATAAAAGAAAAAGGAGAGCAAAAGGTGGTTTTCTTTTTTATTATTTAAATGCGTTCATGACTTATTTAAAATACATTATAAAACTTCTTTTAAAAAACACTGTTTGATGAACGAAGAGAGATAAAAATTAAAGTTGCAAATTGCAGTTTACCAAGAAAAATAAAAATAATAACAATAATAAAAATTAAGTGAAATATTAATGAAAAAACTCGAAAAGCAAAAAGAGATGAAAGTTTAAGTTCCAAATTGTAGTTCTCCAAGATAATAAATAAAGTGAAATATTAACAACAAAAATCAACTTTTTCTATATATTCTTAAAGTTCTTGAACCTCATTATAATTATGATTAAACTTCCTAAAAAAAACTCTCCTTCAGGGTATCTCGAAAAATACCACTTTTTTTTTATTTTCTCACCCAAAAAACTTGAGAGGTGCAAATGATTTTTCTATCCTTCTCTTTTTTCGGGTGCGTTTGCCATGTTGTTGTTTCTTTTGTTTTTTGGCCGCATAATTATTCACTCTTCTATTTTTTTGGAGGTTGGTGGCTGGCAAATTTGCATTTTTAGACAATGGTCCAGCGGTTGATTTTTTCTTTCTGTTTTTGTTTCGCTAGACTTTAATTTTTGCTTTTTTTTTGTTTTTCAACCACTTGCCTTTGGGCCAGGTTGGGCAATCTTCTGCTCCCATCACACCTCTAGGCGCAAAAATGTTTTAATTGAAGTTTTATTTAACAAAAGCCGGGCATACTTCTTGTGGGCGTGGCTTCACCCCCTTTTTTTGGGGGGGATGGAGAGGGGCTGCCCTGGGCTTAAGGTCACATAATGCTGTTAAGCATTTAAGTGGATTAGAATATTTGAGGTTGGAGTTGAGTTGAGCGCTTGGCTCTTGTGGGAAAAAGTTGTCAATTGAAAAGTTTATATATAGACGGGATTATGTATATATATATATATATATATATATATATAGAAGTGGCTGGTTTTTTAGGTGTGCTGTTGTAGGTTGATAATCTTTTGGGTCAGCTTAGCCGCAGGAATTAAATTGTGACAACAAAAAATTGGGATTGAAGTTTGAAGTTTGGTTCATTTTATTTTTTTGGGTTTACTGTTGAAGTTTGCTTTATTTTATATTTTTAGGAGAGATTTAATTTGATTTGAAGTTTTGCAGTTTGCTTTATTTTATATTTTTAGTAGAGAATTAATTTGGTTTCGAGAGTGAGCGAGTTTTGGTAAGACAAATTAAAAGGTGTTAAAAAACTTTTCTAAACGCTATAATTAAAGTTCTTAAATTAGCCCATAAAGTGTCTATGAAAAAGCCTTGAATAAATTTGCCTCATCATCAAATTCTCTATCCATAAAAATCCCCTTTTAAATATTCCCAGCTTTTGTCGTCTCAATTTCGTGGCCCGAAAAAACAATTTCCATTTAACCGCAGCTTATCCTTCTGGTCGTTGAAGCCGACTAAATTGTTCTTTTTGGCCCCTCACACAAAAATAAACGTAACTCGGTCTAGTTTATTGGACAATTTCATGATGGTGATGATGATGGTGGTGATGCTGCCTCTCTATTAGGTTTGGGGGTGACTCCTCCCCTTGAAACATAGACATAGAATTAATGACATGGCAAGCATTTGATGTTTTTATTTCATTGCAACTATATAGAGAGAGTGTCGGGGAATGCCTTGTGCCCTATAAAATGACCAGCATTAGTTCAATAAAAGCCAAGAGCCATTTGTCAGCCGCATCTTCCCCCTTGGCTTAGTGCAATTTTAGCCACTTTAAAAACCTTTTAAGCAGCTGCTACTCTCTGGGTTGCAGCTGTCCACGCAGCGACTAATAAGGCAACTTTTATGCAAATGCCAAGTGCAGCAGCAGCAGCTCCCGAAGTTGAAGCTGCTCCTTTGGATGTTCCAAATTACTCACTCATTCCTCCAAAACTCCCCACTTTCTTCCCCTCTCTAGGTGGAGCTGCAGCTCATGACTCCACTTTAAGCTTCAGGGTTCAGCGAACTCTTTTGGCTGACTCACCGACACGACACTCTGTCGGGTTGTGGGGCTCATTGGCTATGCAAGACCAGAGGGCCACGCACGCGTTGACAGCCATGATGAGCGTGAATATCAATTGGGTTTTGGGTTGGGTTAGGGGGACATCTCATACTCATGGATACACGCCCATAGATTGCCTTGATATATGCATGTGTCTTGGCGGCTAGCTTGAGTTCGCTTTTGCCGCCTTTTGTTGGTTTTCATTGTCAACATACTGAGACTGAGATTGGACTGAAGAATGTGAGTGATATATGTGGCTAAGAGGATGGGTATAATGTGATCTAGGAATGGGATAGGATGGTACCAGGGAAGGGAATTATCTTTGATCAAGCTTGAGGCTTTAATTTAAAGAAGAACTGAAGTAAAGATTCTGAAAAGGCTAAGTCAAGATTATTACAAAGACTAAACAAGAAAATTATTACCAAGATAAAAACCAGAACAAACTTATCAACTATAACATAGAATATATTAAGATTTAACAATAAATTATTAAATTATTATTATTAAAAGCCAGAACAAACTGAACTATTATGTAGAAAATGTGATATAACATCACTTATCATCCTTAAATAAACCTAATTTTCACAAATCTAAACTTTAAATCTTAATTTCACTAAATAAATAGCCCCAAAACACCTCCCTTTTAATTATTCAATTGTTTATATCAACACCTCAAATCTCTAACTTCACTTTTTAATTCTCAATTTTCCTTTAGAATTTCCTCTGGCTTTCCCGACACGCGCACCTGTCTGCTGCACCAAAAGCTGCAAATGCTCAACGTGTGCGTGGAACGTCGCGTGCAACGCGAAGCCAACAGCAAAAGGAAACCTGAGGCACTAAGCAGGAAAGCCAACTCCGAGGAAGATGAAGAGGACGATGACGAGGGCGAGTTCTTCGATTGCGATGATCTAACGGCTGGCTCTGGTTCTCCACTAAAAGCAGTGCTCAGCCTGAAGCCCGAGGGTCGTTTGAGGCGTTTAAATGACGAAAGATTGCTAGAAGAGCCCGAGGAGTTCCTATATATTCCGGAGACCCAAGAACCAGTGCCCAAGACAGAAGATCAGCTGCAGGATGATGCCGAAGTAATGCTGAAACTCGGTCCTGGTTCTGGTCTGACTACACAAATGATGTGCACTTCCTTGCTATCGGATATGGAGGCCTTCAAGGCAGCCAATCCCAGGGGGATAATAGAGGACTTTATACGCTGGTATAGCCCCAAGGATTGGGGGGAGGTCACAGATGGTAGGATTATACTATTAATTATTATTAATTTATTTATTTTTATATTCTTTTATTTGTTTACCTTCAGAATTGGGTGAGATTAAGCAACAACTAAGTGTCAGAATGACCACAGAGGGCAACACCTGGCAAAAGGTGTGGGAACAGGCTCAGGCTGTGCCAGTTAGCCGTCAAAAAAGACTCTTTGATGACACCAATGAAGCTCTGAAAGTGCTTCATTATCTGGAGACGCGAAAAATGCATGAGATTTACCAGCTGACCATAGTTCCCCTCCTACACTCGGCCATACTTAAGCTTATAGTAAGTTATAAATCACTCGAAGGAGTCTGGTAATCCCCTAAATCTTCCCTTTGCAGGATATCCTAAGTAACGCCCAAGTGGAGGACTTGTTTAGCCCTCAGATTGAGCAACTTTTGGCTGATCTCTGTCGACTCTCACGCTCTCATTCAGATGAACTGCCTCCCTTGAAGCCTCTACTAGATGATCTGGCCGAGTTGGAACGTCGTTTCTACCAATTCAAGTGCTTCGAGCGCCTTTCAGGATGTCCCAAAAGGAGTTCTCTCTCTCAAGTCAAGCTGCAGTTTGAGGAAATTCTGCGCAAGGAGAATTGTTGCACAATTGTTAATCGAAGACTGACGGCAGCTGGCGATGGTACTCTTTATGATATCCTCATACCCAAGCTAGAGCAGGATATGGCTGATCGCTTGATCAGCAAGGATTATATTATACGACTTGATGGAGATACAAAGAGCACGGAGAAGGGCCTGTACCTTGGACCACAATTCATGCGAGCTATTGTCACGGGCGAGAAATTAAGGCTCTGTGGAGCTTTCACGGAGAGTACAGCCTTTGTTTAGGAGAAGGATCTTATTCCCTGACAAAATGAGAGATCTTTGACTATATTTTAAAGGTTCAATAACAAAAATCTTCATAGAAGTTTTTAAGAATGAAAAGTTTAAGTGTTCTAGTTAAGCATTTGCTTCTAGAAATTCCAGGCAGCACAGTTTAAATTTATAAAATATAAACATATGATATTATATAACTTAATATGCAACTTAAATTGGTGTTATTGGTGCTACATATTTATACAAATAAAACTTAAATTTAACCAACAACATTTGGTATTTCTTGTAACCACATAATCACTTCTCCAGCCAAAAGAAATCCGCCTAAAAACTCCACTTGAATGATGGGGAAAAGGGGGAAAGCGAGTGGTAAACTCTTTTCCTACTTTTCCACAGCAAACTTTTCGGTCAGGCAATTGCCGAAAATGTTAAGGAGGGGCTGGGGACTGGCGGCAATTCCAGTCTGGGCCATAAGCAAATTGTGGGCCATGGTTAACAGAAATTATTTTAAGCGCACATGCCAAGCGAGCTGAGGCCAAGACATCTCGCAGGAATTGAGGTGGCAAAGTCTGGGGAAGGGGTGTGGAAAGCGAACCCTTGCCAAGACATAAAACATTTCTCTGCCGCACTCCTTGGCTCCGTTTGCTGTGCTGGTAATGTTTTCCCCACTAAATTACCTACGGCTATAATTGTTTTGTGTACATGTTGGTTGTTGTTGTCTCGTAAAGCCTGGCAACAATGTTCCGACACTATTCCGCAGTAGACGACTGCCCCTGCTTCACAGCTCCCCTTTCTCATTGCCTTTGCTAGCCCCAAAAATGTAGGAGTGTAAAATAAATTTGTATTTACTGCATTTGAGGAGCAGGAATTATGCGAGTGCCTGGGCTCTGGCTGCACTTGCTTGCTTTTGGTGCTTAAATGCAGGGGTTCGTCTGCTGTTAGGTGCCTAACATAACCAGCTTCCACATTCCATATCCATTTACAGGCTCAAACTTTGTGGTAATGGCTTAGACGGAAATTAACTTTGCAGCCTTACACACAGTTTGGGAATATATATATTTTTTTGGTTGCAGTTTTATGGGTGAAATTTTTGTGAGCTTGATAAACTAGAAAAAATAGTTATATAAGAAAAGTATGTAGGGAAGTGAGTTAAATATTTTATTTTCAGTGAGAAATTAAGGTAAGAAATTTATATATTTTATTTTAATTTATTAATTATTTATGATTTTGGTAATTCTGAGATCTTTCCCTTACTTTCAAGTACAACTTTGTAGTTTTATGGGCTGGATAAACTAGAAAAAAATGGTTGTGTTATAAAAGTATCAAGGAAATTTCTAAATATTTTATGTTCAATGAAGAGTTAAGGTAAGAAATTACATATTATATTAAAATTTATTAAATATTTTGATATAAAATTAAGGGTTTTGAGAATTCTGAAATCTTTCCCTTACTTTCGTGTAAACTTAAGGGGCTTCATCTGTAATTAATTATCTTCTACCCTTATTTTCTTTACTCTTGCAGGTTTTCATTATATCCTTCTTATTCCTTTGTCACATTTTCTCTCCTTTGTTCTGTGCCACACCTGGCGTATCCCTTTTTTTGTGACGTCATCAATCCCTTACCAAACCCAAACCCGAGGACAATGCCACATGAATTTATTGTTGGTCATTCAATAAATCAAAGAATAAATTGTGCATACAAAAGTAAGCCAAACACATATTTGAAATAATATTCGTACGTACAACCAATCAGATATGTTTTTATATATATATATATATTTGCAATAAAATAATAACACAAAAAACAGCCAAGAGAAGCTTAATTAAATTCTTGCATTCAATTTGGCATGAAATGGTTGGGAGAAAAAGTGAAAGGAGGAGAGGGATTCGTTGGTTGAGCGAAAAGTGAAGTGAAGTTCGATTCCAATTGATTTGCCATCGGTTTTTGTGGTCCACCTAGGGGACTCTCTGTGTGTGTATTTGCAGCCATGTTACAATCTTGCTGATGCAGTTGAATTTTAATGAAAGTTTTACCCATTTTTTTCTTTATATATATTCAGTATTTGTCAGAGAAAATTGAATTATAGCAAATACACACACTCGCTGTTGCTGCTGGTTTCAGATTTTCAATTTTCTATTGAACTTATGAAATGAAAGAAATCTAGAGTATTAAAAAAATCATGAAAGTAAAACACTCCAGTGAGTCCTTTTGGCCAGAAAACTGCATTTCACTCCTTCTATCTCTATCTATCTCTCTCTATATTGGCCATGAATTATTCAGGCAACAAACTGCAATGATAAGCACTCTTCGACCATCCCATCCACAGACCATAATTTAGCTCAAATTCTCTCTCAACTCCCCCCTTCTGGCAATAAAATATGCAAGAGCCTCGCCAAGTGCCAGAGACCTTAAATAATAATAGGAAATACTAGTAGTAAGATATCCATGGGAGCCCAGGCCCATCTCTGCCAGCGCCACTAAGCTCCACAAATTTCCATATTCATGACAGAGACCAAAAAAAAGGAAAAAATAGAAAAAAAAAATGAAAAACAAACGGAAAAAGCGGAGCTGAACGGGCGGAGATTATGAGTTTCACAACTCAATAATTAAAAGTAAGCAATAAAAAGAAAATCACGCTGACGGTGGCACATGAAAAGCCGATTGGAAGGATTTATGATATGGAATAAGTGATACTCAGTAAATAGTTTTAACTTAATTGATATTTTCTAATAATAAAATAAACAAAATAGATTATGAAAACTTGGGGAAAATGTATTACTTGGTGTAGAATATATATTTAAATGGAAATTGATAATGATTAAGTTAAGCATAGAATAAGTAATACTAAGTAAATAGTTTCAACTGAAATCACAAAATAGGTAATGAAAATTTGGGAAAAATTTTTTAATTAATGCGAAATATTTGTTTAAATAAAAATTTCATCAAAAAAGGTAATAAAAACCCGATTGAAGGGACTTAAAATTAAAATAAAAAATACTTAATAACTACAATTCATGAAATAAATGTTTTCAATAATAAAATATTAACAAAGTTAATACAAAAGTTACTACAAAATTATTGAAAATTTGTTATATGATGTATATAAAATATTGAAATAAAAATTAGGTTCGACTAATTAATAAAAATCAGATGGTAAGGTCTTGAAATATGAAATAAATGATACACCTTAAATATTTTTATCGAAATTGATATTTTTATTAACAAAATAACCAAAAAAAACTGTTGGGATATAACAGAAAATGTAAAATATTGAGTAAAATAATAATTAATTATATTTGAATTAGATTAGATTAGATCAAAAAAAGCAAATATAATGTGTAAAGGGGCTAAGATATGAAATAAATTAAACTTATTACATATTTTTAACGAAGTTAAAATTTTAAAATATAGAAATAAATAAAAAAATAGGTAACAAATTGCAAAAAGTTCAATTTAGTTTATAGAAATTCTATTATTTGATCGACATTAATTAATTCAAGAATAATAAGTAGGATTGTAGAAATTTTTAAACATTAAATGCAGGCTGGCATTCCATTATTTTTTCTATCTTTACCAAATTTTTTAAGAACTAATCTATAATTCTCTTCCCCAACATTTAAATCACATTACTTTCGGTCAGATTCACATTAATTTCTGGCGTTCTTATTTACCATCTTCATATTAAATTTATAATTTTCTAAAATTTAAATCTCGTCGCATATACCCCGAGGAGCCACACATGCATAAAAGTCTTCCCATTAAAACGAAAATGAAGCTTAAATCGTGACAGAGCATCGTTAGCAATAAAAACAACAAAAACAACAACAACGAAGAGAGGAGTGACGACAAATTCAGGCTAAGACTGTGTTGGGATTACTCCACAGCTTCTTTCATCTCGCAATCTCTCACCTTTTGCTTATTTTCCTGTCAACTGCAGTGCCACATCTCACCTGTGTGTCAGTATGTATATATATATATATGTTTCTATGTCTCTGTGTATGTAAATTTGTATATTTGTGACTGCAATCTGTATGGGGGCATGCGTCTTAAGCGGCTTATTACAAATTTTCCCGTTGTTGTTGTTGTTTGCATAAGTAAAGAGATGAATTTAAATTATGAACACAGGTAGGCGGCAAAAGACTCGAGTGTTTCACCTGCTGCCCTGCTAGACACCTCTTCCTCTTGAGCAAGGTTATTGACGAGGGATCTCTCTCTCTCTTAACACTTGAGCTCTGCAAAGTGATGGTAAATAATTGTAATTGAAGATGGCAATTGTTTGCCAGCAATTAGCGCTCTTCGACACGGGTGTCTGTGTGTGCCAATAATGATGTATGGCGGAATAATTAATTTTTTTTGTGGGGGCAACTGATGGACGCCTTTTCTGTTTTTTATTTTTTTTGGTAGCTTAGATGAAATCATCTCTTTATATGGTTTGGCCATTTAAAATAAAATATTTTGATTACTAATATTGTTTGAAGCAACATCCGCTTGAGTAGGTGACCTTAACTAAAATGGTGTTTATAAATGGTAGAAGAGATTTGAATTAATGGAAAGTATTTAGTTAAGTTAAACGTTTTTTGATTAAAATAAATTAGATAAATAATAATAATAAATAATAATAATAAGTTCTTGTTTATATCTAAATGTACAAATATCCTATAAATGAAGCAAAAAGTGTATTTAAATGATAATTATTGTAAAGTATTTAGTTTATTAGAACGGGGTTGGATTAAAAAATATATATGAAACGGAAATATATCTCAAATATTTATTAATAAATAAATGAAGCAAAAATGCAAGCAAAAAATAAATAACAAATAAAATGAAAAATTAAAAAATATATTAAACAGAAATATATCCAAAATACCTATTAATAAATAAATGAAGAATAAATGCAACTGAATTGATTGCAATAAGAACTTTTTATTCTTAACATTTCTCGCAATTTTCTTAATATTTTTTAAAAGTATAATTTAATAATCTAAAATTAAATGCAACTCCCCTAATTTTCCTCTAAAATTTCTCGTAATTTTTTCATCTCTTATTAAAATAATAATTCAATAATTTAAAGTTACAATACATCTCCCATCATTTTCCGCTCAATTATTTCAATGTCAACCCGTACTCTTACGAGACAAATGTAATTTAATTTGACTGTTTTGGAAAATGTTGCAACTTTTCTCATGTCGAACCCGAGCGATTTTCCAGTTGCTCAAGTGAAAACCCAGAAAATCTGCCAAAATGGGATTATTGATATGAGACTTGTAAACCTTGTTCGCTTGTTTGTTTCACATTTTTCTCACTCCCCTCACTCCTCTCTCTCTCTCGCCAGAGGCAAATATTTGCAATTCGGATGGGGAATTGTTCGCTCAGCTTAAAGCTTTAAAAGTTTGTAATTTTGCAGACAGAAAAGACAGCAGACAGCCGAGAGGCACCGCGATGAGGACGAAGTTAAGGCTACGCAGATCAACTCATCTGTCAGGAGGTTGCCATGAAGACAGGACCAAGGGAGGGGATTTGGGGAAGGGTGGCAGACATTTATTAACATGGCTTGGGTGTGGCGACGGCGGCGGCAGCTGCTGCCAGAAAGGTGTTAAGTGGCAGCGCAGCATCCAAAGAGGGGAGTCAGCTCCCCTGAAATGATGATGAAGCGAATCTCACATATCAGCATAAATAAATTTAAGTGTCGAGCCGTAGCACAAAGAAATCTGCGTAAATTTCGCTACCATCCAACCGATGTGGCATAAATATAAATTACTCGCCAAGACACGCAGCGGTATTCCTTCTTTTTTTATTTTGTTTTTTAATGATAAAGAATATGGCAAAATATTTATGGAAAATATTCGGCGCGTGTCCGTTGCCTGACTTCCTCTGCTTCTGGCTTTTCCATTTTTAATGGCTAATTAAATTGGCAAGCTGAAAGCCAAAGTCAAATGCTGCGAAATGCACAACGCTGCCCCCTTTGTGTGTGTGTTTGCAAGCAATTGAGAATTTTTTTTTTTTGCAGCTGGTCAACGGAATTGGAAATCCAATTGGAAGCGCTAAGGCAACAACAACAACAACAATAGTGCTTGCAACAGTACAAATAGAGAGTCTGGTTGGGATATGTACTTACGCGGGAGCACACATACGCAGCGTTGGCCATTGGGGGGGAAGCGAAGCTCTTGGCCTCGCAAACATTTGCGAAAAGTTGACTGCGGTCAGATTTTGGCAACAACTGGTGCGTGGGGAGTTGCTCTTTAACAGTCATGTGTTGGGGGAGGAATAGGAGGAGTTTTTGTTAAGATTCGAAAGAAAAGGGGAAATTCTTTTCGAAATATTTGTATATTTTTGATAGCAAAGCTTTAAAATTGTTGAATATAATATTTGCAGATTGATTTGTATTCTTAATAAAAGGTTTGAAGATTCATGATTTATTTTAAACCAACGAAGCAAGATAGAACATCTTCCCGATTGAATGGTTTTAATGAAAAATAAAAACCATTATTTATACTCTTTTTATCCCCAGTTATCTTATTTTCTATTCAAGATAAAAATTCCTTAACAACATATCTGCTTTATAATTAGAAACCCTAATAAATCTCACACTTAAACCTCACAAACACTCACATTTCACATTTGTCCCACATCTCAAAACTTCATCATAACCCGTTCGTTCACTGACCCATTTTCAGTTTTTGCCATTTTCAGTTTTTTTTTTTTGCGTAATGCCGAACGCACCTTACTGCCAGTTAGCCGCTGCCACTTGGCCATCTCTAATAGGAAATGCATTTGGCGATGTTCAAGTAGATTGCGTCAGCGGCTTGCCACAACAACAACTCCAAAAACACCAACACCAAAAACAACAACTCCAACAACAACAACATTGGTTGAAGGGGGACCAGACGCGCTGTGGCATAAGTGCCTGTAGGGGCTGCTTAAAAGAAGCACCAATAAACAGAGAGAGAAATTAAGGGGTGTGATAAGAATGATAATAGGTAAAAAAAATAATACCAAAAATATATTTTATAATAAAAAAAAAAATATAACAAAATATATATTTTATAGTTATTAACTAAATAAAAAAAATACAGAAAATAAATATATAATTATTATAGTTATTATAATAAGAAAAAATATATGTTTTTTCAATTGTGGTTTGTAATAATTAAATATATAAGTGTAATAAGTGGTATAACTTCTAAAGGTAAAATATTTATATATTTATAGAATAAATCTTTATAATTTGTACAAGTTTATGTGGTTTTTTTTATTATTTATTATTAATTTTTTTTTATTAATATTTATTCATTATTTTGGTCTAGAAAATCCTACTAAATTTGAACTTCATAAAACATAAATAAATACCAACTATATTTGAATGTAAAATTATTATATATATTTTAATTTTGCTTCATATTAATCAAAAAAGGTAGCCAAATTACAAAAGAATATAAATATCAATTAATGAACTGCTTTATATATACTTATGTACAAATTGTTACAAAATTATTGACATTACCCCCAAATATAACAAAATCTACTAAAAAGATTTTTTTTTGCCATTTTATTACTTTAGAAAACCTAGAAATAATAAGGAAAATGTTAAAAAATTACCTTTCTACTTAAAATTATTATTTTGCATTTTATTATTCTGGAAAAATTTAAAAGTCTTCAAGAAAATAATAAAAAATTAACTAAACCAATAATATCAGTATAAATTTTTAAAATACTCTTAATAACCGAATATTAATCAAAGATTTTAATATATCAAATTATTAAAAATTTACTTTCAAATATCTTTAAAGGAATTTTTCACAACTATTTCCTTTCAGTGTACTTGCTCTCTCTCCCCCACCCATTCCCTGTGCGTGTCTGTGTATGTGTGTGCTCCTAATATGGGAGCAGAGACAAAATGGAATCACTGTTGCCGCTGTTTCCCGCACCGATTGAATCGGATCCGTTGAAAGAGTTGACTTGAGCTGAGTTTAGCTGGGAACAGCGTGCGCTGCTTCCCTACGAATTGGGTCAACTGCCTCCGTCTTTGCCTCTGTCTGCTGCCACTGCCGCATTTTTGGCCCGAAGAAGAGGAAGCTATGTCTATGTACATGGCTAACGGTTAACGTTATTGCGACTTTGCCATTTATCGCCGGCCCATTGTTCGCCTTCCACCAGCAGCACCACCAACTGAGAGCTGAAAGAGCATACAGCCAAGTCGGAGTTTGACTTTGCTTTACGACCCATTGTAGAGGCAAAGAAAGGGAGTGAATCATAAAGTTAGCTCAAGAATTAACTTCTTCAAATGGCCATTTGACCCAAGTACTAAATGCAAATGTTGGCAAATCATTTCTAATTGCTAAAACAGAAGTCATTGCTGCTGCACACAATTATTGACAAGTTATGGTGCTTAATCCACTTATTGCACAAAATGCTCGAAGGGCAAAAATTGTACCAGACAAAAGCATAAAATACATAAAATACAAAGAGAGAGAGAGAGAGAGAGACAAAGTAAATTAGTTCAATCAAGTGGAAGGGCAAATAAATGGAAGTGAAGTAAATATTGAATAAAGGGACAAAAGAAATTGAAGCTTAAAGTAAGAACTTAGTTGGGAAAATATTATACTAAATAGTCAAAAGCAGAAGCAATTGCTTAATTCATTAAACAAGTAGGAAAAGTCTAGTTGGAAAGTCTTCTCGGTTTAGTTTAGTTTTGGAAAACCGCATAATCAAGTTTTAATTATGCATAAATTGCACACACACACTTGCATAATTATATAAAGTTTCCCCTCACTACGACTTACTTTCCATTTGGCAAAAATCCTATTTGGTTTTTTTAAAAATGCTTGCCAGACAAAGAAACATTTTGAGGCAAAAACTTCAACAGTTTTTGGAGGAAAGTTGGCAGAAATGAAAATGACAAGGACAAGTTCCTGTTCTACTTGTCTCCCAAGCCAGCTTTTTATAGCTACGCCTTTTTTGATTTGGCTGCAGCAGACATTGTCTTGTTGAGAAATTGCGCATATTTCCGTTTCCGTTTCCGTTTGGCAGCATGTGTGTGTGTCTGGACTTTTTTTGTCAACTCTTTTGCGACCTGAACTGCAGTTTTGGCTGCCACTCTGTCGGGGCATAAATTAAACTTACATTTTACACAGAGTCATATGCTGCGGCTTGCCACATAAAATCCTACACATTTGAATACCAGTTACTATAAGCTATATTCACATATATATTCGCTGATCAAACTTTATTTATTATTACTTCTCCGCTTTAAAACTGGTTGTCCAACATGGTGATGCCTATAATCTGATGACAGCACAAAAACCTGACACTTTTTATAAAAATATTTATATATTTTTTCCAGATTTTGTTGTGACTTTTTTGTATTGGTTTTTTAGCATTTGATATTGATGAAATTTAGCTTCCAATCGGTACAAAAAATTTGTTATTTCTGATGGCCACACACTGGGCGAGTACATGTGTTTGCCGGGGTTGAGGAGTAGCTTTCAGGCAGTTCAATCAACATAGTTGACATTTGATGTAAAAACCTTTCAAACGCATCTCGCAGATAGCCATGGATTTTGCGATATTTTTTTATGATACCCTAAGGCATAAAGGGTATATTCAACTTTTTGTTTAAAGTGAATAAAATCTGTGAAAAGAATGCAGTTTGTTTAAACAATATTTAAGCTTTAAAGAATGAGATTTAATTTAATATAATTGGTATAATAAACTTCTTATTTAAAGCAAATAAAATCTGTGAAAAGAATGCAGTTTGTTTAAGCAATATTTAAGATTTAAAGAATGAGATTTAATTTAATATAATTGGTATAAAAAACTTTTTATTTAAAGCAAATGAAATCTCTAAAAAGAATGCTGTTTTTTTAAACAATATTTAAGTGTTAAAAAATGAGATTTAATTAAATATAATTGGATTAATATATAAATGAGATTTAATTTAAAGGAATCGTTACTGAAAGTTTTGTAATAAGAATTTCTTTCAGATTTAAATATTAGCTTTACAAAATGAGATTTAATTTAAAGAAATTGTTACTACAAATTCTGTAATGAGAATTCTTTTAGGATTTTTTTTTATTAGCTTTAAAAAATGAGATTTATTTTAAATAAATTGTTACTGAGAATTCTGTAATAAGAAATTCCTTCAGATTTAAATATTAGCTCTAAACAATGAGATTTAATTTAAAGGAATTGTTACTAGAAATTCTTTAATAACAAATCCTTCCAAATATCCTCAATTCGATATCTCTTTCTTAACTTTGTTGAGCTTTTTGACCGTGTAAATTTTTACCAATATTTGTGGCATCCTGCTGACTGATTGCGTATACGCAATGTGACAGTTTGCTGAAAATATGTTGCGCATACGCCCCGTCAGCCGTTGCCGCCTCTGCCAGCACCTTACCCTTATCCCTTTTGCCATTTCTTTCCAAAATAGTTGAAATGAAACTGGAAATGTGTCGCACTGTCTGACTGAATCAAACCGTATGTGATTTTTAATTCTACAATTTTTTGACATTTGAGTTTGCATTTAAATTAGATTTTACGAGGCCACAAACATTGACATCCTCCCTACCGATTGCCCAGCTCTATATATATCTCTATATATATATATAGAAAAGTCTGAACCCGAGGGGATTGCGTTGCAAGCATGACAAATGGGATTTCCCCTCGGGGTGTCGTGTCTGTTTTCTCCACATTCTCACAGAATGTGCAATGTTTTCGTTGCTCTTGGAAAAGGTAATAGAACCAAGTCAAGTCTCTAGTGCCATAAATCTGGTAAAGACCTCTGCTTGCTGTTGCTTCCCACCACTAATTGAAACATTAGTTCTGGCCAAATGTCCCAATCGGATTGAGAATAAAGCCCACGTTGAAGACATTGTCTTGGCCGCTTGCCCAAGGCTTTCCCACTTGATTGCATCATCGCCTCTACGAGCATCTTTTGCATCTTTTTTAATGAAATACGAAAAATACGTTAAAAGAGAAGCAGCATCCACAAAGGCAACATATAAAAATTAACCTTAACCGCGCTGCATGGTGTTCATTAAACGAACGCAATCATAATAACTGCCAATATTATATATACACGGAATGGTGTAAAAATTAATTAAGCCCTAATAGCTGTGAAACGGCAAAGGGAGAAGCTTGAGGAAAACGCATTTTTCGTATTCGTATTTTTACCCACACATAATTTTAATCGCTTCTGCGGAGTATAAACGGCGATTGAGTAAACCAATTTAAGTGAACATAATGAATAACATTATTTTTTATATATATTCAAGAGTCATTTCGGTTTACCTTATGATGGGCATAAAAAATTACCTAATGGATTGGGTTGTGTGAGGTAACAAAAAGAGAATTTTAAATAGATATTATTATTTTAAATATATTTTCTTTATTTCGATTAACCATGCCTTGATCCTACTTTCATTTGAAATGTCTCTAAATTTTCCTTCAAATTAGTTTAGTATATTCCTAGGCCTTTGCTTGTTCGGTTCAGTAAACACACTTTATTTATTAGTTAATTTATTTCAACGGGTAACAAATTCTTGATTCCAAATGACTTTCACTTATAAGGAGCTAATCGACGTGGCCATTGGTTCGCCCGAATCAGGACATGTGAACTTTTATGCTTTGCATGTCCTGCTCACCTGCTTTGGCCAGAGATTGGATGTCCTGGATGAGGTTGTCGAGCAGGACGATTATATGACGGCCAATGTGCGATTGCAGAGTAGTATGTGTGAGTATTGGAGGGATTAAAAAAGAGCCTAACCTTAACCTTAAAGGGAATCTTGTCGTTTTTATGGGTTTAAAAATTTCTATCCTTTCCTCTTAATTTCTAACAAACTTTATAATACCTTCAAAAAGGTAAAACTATTAATAAAATCAATGAAAAGGTATTTTTAAACTTAAGTTGTGCTTATTTTATAATATTAAATCTATTGTGGTTCTAAAAATATTCTTTTTCTGGCTCTCAATTTCTGACAAACCTTATATTACCTCCAAAAAGTTAAAACTATTATTAAAATCAATGAAAAAGTCTGTTTAAACTTTAGTTTTGCTTATTTTAGAATATTAAATCTATAAATAACTCCCATTTCCTTATTGCCTTGCAGTAACCTTGGCAAAATCATCAAAGTTCCGTCTATTTGGTGGCGCGGATGCCGAGGAAGGAGCTCCAGCCGAGCCTGTGGCAGAGGCACCAGTCGAGGTGGCCCCGGAAGCAGCTCCAGAAGAGGCTCCAGCTCCAGCTCCAGCTCCAGCTCCTCCGGCAGAGGAACCTGCACCGCCAGATCCTGCTGAAGCTCAGCCAGAGCCCGAGCCTGCAGCTCCCGAGCCAGAAGCTCCAGCAGATCCTGTCCCAGCACAAGAAGAACCTCTAACAGTGGTGCCAGAGCCCGAACCAGAGCCAGAAGCACAACCAGAAGCACAACTAGAACCCGAACCAGAACCACAACCAGAACCAGAAGAAGAACCCCAACCGGAAGCACAAGTTCAAGCAGAAACATCAGAAGTGACCCTGGCGCCAGGACCCAAAACAATAACTCCCACAGGATCGCAACGACCATCGTTACAGGCAGCTAAAGCTGCTTCGGAGGAGAAGTTGAGCGTGAAATCTATTCCAAAATCCGGAGAAGGCTCGGCGGCCACATTAAGGGTTTCATCGGAAATCAGTCGACCCGATGCCTCACTGGTCACTCGACTCGAGAAGCGCCTATCCAGAATGGAGTTGCAAAAGGAGCAGGTCACCATGGAGCTGCAAACGTTTATGGCCAACCTTACGGGTCAGATGAAGATCACCATGGAGCAGGTGAATAATGTAACCCATTTGCTAATAGACCGCAAACCAAATCCGGACAGGATCAAGGACCTGCGCCATATTGCCAAGCAGCTGCGTGTGTTAATGGGAGCGGGCGATGAGGTGTCCGTCAGTTGGGCAAGTGAAGAGTTCGGTGGTGTGGAGGAGGGAGAGGCCCTGGTCGAAGAGGAAGAAATGATAAAGGAAACTTCCACCGAAATGTCCTCGGAGAAGCCAGAGGATAAAGAAATGGATTTGGAACCAGTTCTCTGCTATTCCCCCGACCGAATGCTCACCGAGTTGCTGGACCTCAAGTCACAGTTCTGTGAGTTGACCAACAAGATGAATGACTTTGCGAGTTCTCTGGCAAGGCAGGATCACCAGGGAGTCCTGGTCATGATTAGGGAGCTTCAGGAAGCAATAAGAGAAATCAGGCTCTATATGACAGCCACTCGAGAATCGGGCAATAATGTGGCGAGTCGCCTCAACGATGCCATGAATCAGATAGTCTTCTTGAAAAAGGTCACTGAGCATTTGGACGTTGTGAAGAGCGACAAGGCGGAGCGGGAGTTGCTTTTGGCTGGAAAGGTAAACTTCCAGCAACTGGCCACCAAGGTGTCCAATGAGCATCTGGCGGAGTACAAGGCAAGGATTGAGGCCTTATTCTGCGAGGTGCGTCACATTATCAATCTGAACGAGAAGAATGTCCTTCAGATCATTGACAATCTGCGCATGACTTTGGGCATTGATTCCCTGGAGGTGGGTCTCAAGGATTTCCGGGATATCATCGAGAAGCGAGTGCACATGATTGCCGAGGCTCTGCAAAAGTACATGGAGATGACCAATGATGATTGTGCCGCTGCAGCTGGCAGGGTGAAGGTCATGCAGGATCTCTCCTGTTTGTCCTGCGATACAACCTGTGTGATGCGCACTGTGGAGCGCTCCAAGGTTCCTTCCCTGCCGAATGCCAAGGGTTCCTCTGGGTTAGGACCCATTGTGACCTATGAGCTGGGAAATATCCGCAAGTCTGGTATCATGGGTTACTATCGCAAGGACGAGTTCCCCCACTCGACGAGTGCCTGGAATAAGACCAACGGGGTTCCCATGGTCAAGTGCACACCAAGGCACGCAGGTGGAAATCATACCAAGCACACGGCCAAGGAGCATATGCAGAAGGTCGTGCTCTCCAAGAAGAATGCGGGTTGGAAATAGGTGTAATTATATACTCGTATATAGAAATTTAAGTTCAGATGTATGATCAGATCGTTATTCCAAGTAGATTGTCAAAATTAAACAGATTGTAAGGAATATTTGAGAGTGGTTTTATATCTTTAAAAACTAAGCAAATCTTTCAGATAAGTAAAAGTTCTTCACTTTTGGCTCTCTTTAAAATTTAATTGAAAATAAAATATAACTTTTAAGTTTAGATGATCAGATTTATGATCAGATCGTTATCCTAAGTAGCTTGTCAAAATTAAACAGATTGTAAGGAATATTTGAGAATGGTTTTATTTGCTTAGAAAGTAATTAAATCTTTCAGCTAACTAGAAATCCTTTACCTGTCTCCTTTTCTCTTTAAAATTTAATTGAAAATAATACATTTTAAGGCTAATAAATTGCAATCACTCTGAATTTGCAGAGGCTTCCCAGCAGTATTTCCTGTTAAAATTATATAATTAATTGCCTGGATTTCATTACTTTCGAACTCATATCCGGCTTGCTTAATTTCTTTTACTCTTTACTCTCTTTTAAATTTAATTTAAAAAATATAATACACCTTTTAAACCTTATAAGTTGCAATCACAATGAATTTACAAAGGCTTCCTTTGCATTTCCTGTTAAAATAATATAATTAATTGCCTGGATTTCATTACTTTCGAACTCATATCCGGTTTTACTTAATTTCCCCCAACTGCACTTTAATATTAACTTCATCGAGGCATAAACCTACATATGCGGAAAATTTATTAAAAATATGTTGACTGTAAAGGATTTATGTTAATGGACCTTTTTGGCCAAAAGCATTAATTTTCAAGTCTGTGTGCGACACTTTTGAAATTATCATTGATTGCACTTTTTTAACTGGCTGCTTTTTACAGCTGCAGTTACCTATCTTTATAAATGAAATGCATACCCACGACATAAATATATATATTTTAATATTATTTTAGCTTTGCGGCTCATTTAAATTTTCGGTTCGTGCTTGTGGCAGCGATTGATAAAAATATTGTGTTTTTTATTATTATTAACATTCTGACCGACTGAGAGTTTATTTCTGTTCCTGATTCTGAGGTTTTAAATGAATGACTTGAATGGGCGGTCAGGGTTTCGGTTTAATAGGCCAACGATTAAATGCATAAATTTGCCATAAATTGAAACAAGCAAAACGGCGCCAAAACATGACGGGAATAAATATAAATAAAGTCCTGTGTGCGTGTTTGTGTTTGCTCAAAGGACATCAGTGGGAATCAGAGGGAAAAAAACCGAACGAAAATATCATTTAACCTTTTTTTTCAAATGTTAACTGAAAGGGCGGACTTCCTTCAGCATAAATTTTAAATTATTCAGCATATTAGTGACGTGACATTTACATATTGAATATGAATAATTGAATCATGGGATTATTTAGGGTTATAGGAAAGAGAAAAATACAATTAAAGTAACTGGTAATGTTTTTCAAAACTTTATAAAAAGTGAGCTAACCTTTTAAAAAAATTCTTTAAACAGACAAAAATTTCATGGAATATTTCTGAAGTGTTTAAAAAAATTCTTTAAACAGACAAAAATCTCAAAAAAAAGTTTATGAATTGTTTAAAAAATTCTTTAAGCAGACAAAAATCTTATAAATAAGATAAAAAAGTTAATCAAGTGTTTAAAAAAATTCTTTAAACAGACAATTTTATTGCATTTGTTCAATACCTTTCATTTCTACTTTGGCCAACGCTGTTTTCAGCTTGCATTTTTTGGAAAAATGGTAAAAACAAGTGCTGGCCATTAGAGCCACATAAAAGCTTGCTGAAATTAATTAGTGGCAGGCAGCAGCCAGTTCAGAATGTGCCAAAGAGAGACCAAAGCAGCGAATTTTCAATTGAAACAGGTCACTGAATAAATTGCAAGTAAAACGGGGCAAAGCCGGAAGGCGAAATAAGGCGAAATGTAAACAGAAATTGACAAAGTTGGCAAATGACAGAAAAAAGCAATAACTGAGTATAAAAGCAATGAAAGAAAAACAAAATAAAATTATAGGAAAATGTCAAATGCTTATATTAATTTTCTACTTTTATGTTCCTTTTAAATAAAAGGTTTTAATAGTTTTCAAGTATTTTATTTTATATTTTCATTATTGATTTTAGTTCTTCAATAAATTGTGCAATGCCGAAAAGGGTAGAGAATCAAACAGAAAAAAAAGACAAAAGACATTGTGGAAATAAATTAAAATGCAAATTTCAACGAAAATGAGTGTAAACAGTAAACACTCGAGATTGGGGTCTGAGTGCAAGGCTAAGACGGAAGTCTCTCTCTCTCCAAACTCGACATTGTGGAAAGCAAAAGCTGAAACCAAAACCCAAATCACGGAAATGACCCAAAAAAAAAAGCGACAGACAGAAAAAAGAGGCACATGGGAAGAAGATGCGCCATTGTTGTCGCTCTTTGAAGGTCACAAGTCTAGAGGGGGCGGGAAAAGTGTTGAGCTTGAGCCAAATTGTTGAGCCAATTTCCACGTCTCACTTACCCCATAACCAACTTCGATTTGCAGCGAATCTGCAGCTTCCCAGCATCCAATAACTCAACTCAAGCTTTAAAAACTTTGCAGACTTACCTAAAACGAAAAAAAGAGAGAGATATATGCTGTGATTAATATTAATAGTGGGTAATGCCAACTTTTTGATTTGCCACGAAAAAGGCGCAAAACTTTAGTTTTGTGCATGAAAATTATTTATTGCACATGAGAGAAGGGGAATCCCGCATTTCCATTCTGCGGAAAAGCGTAAAAAAATATGCGGCGAGAGGAAAAGTTTTTGCAACATTTTCAAACTAAACTCAAACGATAGAAAAGTTGTATATTTTTTCAACTAAATGGTTGACAAATAAATAAAAAATAAAAGCATTACAAATATTTGCCAACGCTTTGAATAAAATCATTCAAAGGAATGTAAATAAAATGTTGCGTAAACCAAAATAAATCAAATTGAACTTCAATTATGTGATCAATTGCTTTTAGCATTTAATATTGAATTCGTAATGAAAATCCCAGATTAGCCATAAATTCTATAGAAATTCACTTTCCTCACTCAATTTGCATAAATATAAATAGATTTAATTTTGCAGACAAGCACACTCCTTGCTCCTTCGTCCTGTTTGTATGTTTTCTTATCATTTCTATACAGCAAATATTTATTCCCGGGGGGAGGAAAATAAATAGCAATTTTGTGTACGACTTTTTAGCGTTTCACACATTAAGTGCAAAGGCAAAGTAAACAAAACGAATATATATTTTAAAGGGGAAAAAGCTAAAACCCTAAAATAAATCAAGCCAAACTAATGAACAGCAAAAAAGAAAAAATTCAGAAATTGCCGGGTAAAAAAATAAAATGTAATCAATATCGAAGCTTACATAAGCAAACACACACATCTGCGAAATCGTTTCAATTTCAAAATAGCCAAATGTTGTTTAAGTTGGAATTCAATTTGAGGGGGAGAAAGGTTTTCCATCAGAGCCAGGCTAGAATGGAAGTCAAAATGAATTATTGCTCTTTGGGCCAAACTCATTTTGGCTTTTATGTGTGCCTGAGAGTGTGTTAAATAAACATAAGAGGAAAAAAAAAGTAGAAGACGCAGTTTGAAAAGAAAGGCATTTCTGGCATTATCTTGGCTGCCATTTTTGAACTTTTTTTTGGGCCAAAAGCAAAATGACTTGAGGCCAAGTTGAAATAGCCTTGAACTGCACAGTTTGAGGCAGCTGAGCAACAAATAAACACACGTTTCACTCAAGTTTTTCTTGATTGTATTTTGTGGTTGTGTTTCCTTTTTGCCAATATATGTTTTTGCCTAAACAAAAAGGGGTGTAATATGATTTATTATCAGGATGTGGATATAATCTTTAATTAAGTTTTGCCTGGCCAATATTCAATCTGTTACTAAAAGGTTACTATTAGTTAGGTAAACTTGGTGTGCTTTAATTCTACAGAATATCCCTAATCCTGGCTTTCTGCTTTAATATATTTTTGTTGCTTTTTCTTTACATTTTGTAATTTACTTTCCTGACTCTTCTGGCCAGCAAGCATTAAATCTTTATTTATTTTTATATTTTTAACACAAAACGAGAGGCATCTTTGTGGCTGTTGCTTTTGCTGTTATGACTTGTTTGGGTCTGAGTCTGGGGTCTGGTTTGAGGGACAATTTGCATAAACCGCAAAATCTGCTTGTTTTGAATTAGCATTTTTTTGTTGTTGATGCTGATGTTTTTTTTTGTTACTCAAGTCCGGCCAATAATTTCTTTGGGTTCCTCGTATCTGGTGTCTTGTCTGGCCTTTGGGCGGTTTTTTAAAAAATTTTTCAGCCAGCTAGCTGGCATGTTTTTTGTTTTTCTTTTTTTATATATTTTATGTGAGCCACAACAAAAGTGATATATTCGTGGATTTAAATCTTTGTGCTTGTTTTTTTTTTACAGGCTTGAAACCTGCTGCTGCTGCTGGGCAAGTGCAGATAAAAGTAAAGGAGGAGGCAAGTCTTCCAGCTGGCATCTTGTATATATTTATCTTTATTAGCCATTCACTCATGCGTGACTCGAAAAAGAGCCAAAAACACACACAGACAAAACTTTTGCCAGCATGCAAAAATGAGGCAGACACCACCAGAGGCGCTTTAAGGGGGTTATTTGGGGTTGAAAGTTATAGGGATGTATTTTGGGGTAATTAAAAAATAAGCTACTTAGTTTGGGATTATTATAAAATAAGTAAAATGTTGTTAAAGAAGATAAAGTTAAGTCAAAGACACAAGGAAATAAAGCTTGACTATAATTATCCCCTGTTCAAATTCTCAACTGGTTCCTTCCCCAAAAAAGGGGTACTAAAGAATAAAAATACCTTTATTAATAATTAATTAATATTAATTACAATCCCTTACAAGAATGCAAGTTTAATGTATAGTTTGCATAGAGTTTTTTTGCTATTCTAACATTTAATTAAAAATAATAAAAAAATCCCATAAAGAAAGCCTAGCTAAATATAGAGTTTGCTTAGAGTTTTGTGCACAAATTGATATCTGAATTAACCTCCTTCCCTGAATATATAGAAGACAAGAAATAGCTAAGGAAAAGTTAGAGGAAAGTTAAAGGAAATATAGCTTATAGAACATTTTTTCCCTGTTAGAATTCTCAACTGGTTCCTTCCTCAAGAAAAATGGGTACTAAAGAATAAAAATAAAGTTAATAATTTTTAAACAACAATAATTAAAATCCGTTACAAGAAATTTAGTTTAACATTTAGTTTACTATTGAGTTTTTTGCTTAAACCCATATCTGAATTAACCTCCTTCCCTAAATACATCTTTAAGGAGCGGCCTCTGTCTTACACACACACACACACACCACCCCAAAAGATAGGGGCAAGGCTCACCCACAGCCTCTACACTCTCTCCCACTCCCCCCTCAAGGACCCACTGAGACAATGGGCAACTTAATAAGTTATCAATCAAATTTCGTCAATCGTTTTGGGTCAAAGCAATCAATTTGCGTGATAAAGTCAAATGCCTGGACAGGATCCGGTGAAGGATATCTTTCAACTGGCATCCCTCGACCCAATCCCTTCTCTCTCTCTCTTTTGGCCATTGGTTTTTGGCATTGTTTGTCTGACAGTTGTAAAGTGATTTGCTACGTGAATTGGGCAATGCTATTGGGATCGAGGGAAAATGTTGGTGGGTCATATTTGGTCTACACTGAAATTGGAAAATATGATTTGTATACATTAAGAGATTCGTTGTCAGCTCACATGGACAGCCAAATATGATTTATATTGATATAGAGCATGTGACAGAAGATGTATGATTTGGGCAGAGTGGCAGAGCTTTTGTCTAAAATGGAATAAATGAATGAATATATTCATGTTGCACGTTGTTGGGTGGCAGTCAAATTAGATCCCATGGGAAAATGTATAATAAATTTGTTAAATGTTATATAAAGCCATCGAAGAGTAGTAATTCTTATACAGAAATGAGTGCGAATTCAACTAATAATTTAGGGATTTATTTAAACATTTTTTACATGAAAGAAGATGAATTTTAAATGCTTGAAAGCTGTGTAATAATAGCATTAAGAATCTAAATTCAACACAAAATATCTTCCCAACAAATACACTGATTAGACTCATTCAAAAAGACAGTAAAAACACACAAAGTTAAAGTGCCACAACTCCCATTTGACCTGATTTCCAAACTGACCCAATTTGTGTGAGTAAAAAGTAAAAGTTTATGCAAATAAAACGTTGTAATAAAAATGTTCCCTCAAAATTACAATAAATAACTGTAAGGCAGTAACCATAAAAACCCCAATATAGTCTTCCTCTAAGAATAAAGTTCAAATATGATTTCTCAGGCTGTTTTTACAAAGCAATCAAAGCTATTTGAATGTTCCATCTTAAAGATTTTGATGGCCTCAGACATTGAGATCCAATCTGTGCTGATGGCCAAGTTCCGTCAGTTAACCAGTTTCGTGCCAAATTATGCATAATACAATCATAATCATCCGTCTATAAATAGACAGGGCATCTAACCGAGCTAACTCAACCTCAAACCCGCAGCAGAATATTACAATACAAATGTTGTCGCAACAAATCAGGCATTGATAAATAATCATAACAGACTGTTATGTTTACCAGCATTCAAATCGAATCGAATGGAAGCGAGTCGGTTCGGCATTCCATTTCCTGTTTATGCAACACACAACCGGCAAAGTTTTCCCCCCCCCCCCCAAAATCGGAACTCATAGAATTGAGGGAAAAACTTGTCGGTTGAATCGCTGAAACTTTTAATGTCGAAGAGTTGGCCAAGTCGCAAACAAACAAAAAATATGCTAATGGAAAAACATTCACAATGAAGCGTAAAACGTATCCAAAAATTAGGGGGAGAAAAAATACATACACATACACACATTTAATTAAGCCGCAAAAAAGCAGATTAAAAAGTTGACCAAATGCCAGAGGTCCAAAAAAGCAGGCATCCATTGAAATATTGCAAGTATTCCGGTCTGTGATGTTAATGCCCATAAAATGTGATGAGGCTTGGTTTGGTTTGTGTTTATTTTTTAAATATTTTTTTGATGCTGGTCAGTTTCGATGACGAATTGGAATCGGAATGATGTGGGCAGATCACAAGAGATAAATATTAATAAATATTCATTGATTTACAGTGAGAGTCATCATGTTTACTGTGAAACTCTTGGAAATGGAATAAGATCATAATATGATACTTTTCATATAATTATGAATTTTAATAATATTAGAATTATTATTGAATTAAGTATTTAAGTTACTTTTAAAGAAATTTTAAAATGAAATTGATTTGAATTATAAAAATTATCGTAACACTTGAATCGTAAAATAAAAAAAAAATTTAAAAATAAAAATTATTTAAGTTATCGAATTAGTTGATTTTTTGTTTTTATACTTCTTTGCTTAGTGAATAAATTTTATAAATAGTTTACTAATAGAACACTACCAATAATTACATTTATTTCAATAAGAAACAATCAATTTAAAATTATAAAATATGAAATGCAACGATGCGATTATTTTATTATTGAATTAATAAAAGAATATCGATAAGTATTGAAACGATAAGTTTTATTAATATTATCGAGCGTCTCTATATAAATTAAATAAATTCCTAACAAATAAAATATCACAAATAATTAAAATAATAACCAAATATAATTCCAATAGAAAGGAAATGCTACTAAAACAATTATTAAATTATCGAATTAATTGAAATAAATCGATATGTATCAACCCAAATTTAATATATATTTTACTATGACTAACTTCTCAGCTCTTCTTAAACTTTTACTACCCACTGTACCCACCAAATATTTTGAGGAAGTGCTTGAAACGTGAGTTTTTCAAATATTTTTTATCGATTGGCTTAGCATCTCGGCATCAGCCAAGGTCAGCATCAAGCATGAGGCATCAATGACAACTAATCAATAAGCTGAAACATCGAAAACGGCAAATAAATTATGCTGCTCTTCCCTGCGGGGCCCCTTGACTGAGCTCTCTCTTGAGTGGAGAACTCAAGCGGCTCTTGGGTATGTCTTCAAGTGTCTCTGGAATCGAGTTGGAGAAGATATAGATGGGAGGGGGACTGCCATAGGGACTGGAACTGGCACTGGAATGGGGAGAGAGGGTAGAGAGGAGATGGGGAATGCCTGGTCAAGTGTGACCAGCCAAGTGAGTTGTAAACAAATGCGCATAGCTTCGCCGCCGCTTATGCTTATGCTTATGATAAGTAGCATGCATAGCTGGATATTGATGGTGCCCAATGGGTTATGCTCCTAGTACCGCTATTTTCGGGCTCTCCGCCATTTATCCTTTCGTCAGGCGAGAGCGCCCGCCCTCACCCCTTATCCTGTGTCCTGTCCCCAAGCAAATAAACTTAAGTGCATTGGCTCGTAAGCTTCAGCTCGACTTGAGTGCTTGTTAAATGTAAAGTAGGTATGTATACAAAACCTACAAATGTACATTACATATGTACATACATATGTATATGTATATGTGTGTGTGTATTTTAGAGTTTGGAATGCGTTTGGGGTTCATTTGTTGGGTGAATTTTCTGGGTTTCCAGTCTGTCGTCTAGCAGTCTCTAAATTGATTCTGAAGTGCGTAAGAGTGTATATCGATGTAAGTGTCATCGATTGGGTTTAGGGAACAAATTGTGAGCTACAGGAAAATCAAATTAAGAACGAATTTACTTTGATTAATTACAAATAATTGTGATTTTTACAAGTATTTGTAGGGGAATATTGGTATAAAATTATGAACTCATAGAAAGTGGACATTAAAGTGTGTGCAATTTGTATCTGCATGTCTCAAATCACTTTCTTCAACCTGCAACTCTCTCATCATTTGCCGCACATTTTTCAGATCATTAGTGGCAAAGTATTTCTTTTATCTGGCGATCAAAGAAATTAACTAATTTGCTGGCATTTGTGAGATTGCCATTGCCATTGACATTGAAAGTCGTGCCAAATGTTAATTAAGTTCATCAGTAACATAATAATAATATGCCAATAAAAAAAAGCAAAACTAAATCGCGCGCACAATGAAGACATCAAAAAAAAACATTACAAAAATGTAATAACAAAATAAAAACGAAGAAGAAGATGAAGCTGTGAAGACAGCTCAAAGCGTAGCCACTTCACTTCACTTTTGCTTAGCTTTTCAAACTCTTTTTCTTGCCTTAGTTTAGTTTACTTTTGCTTTTTGCTGCAAGATGAAAGCAAAATTTCACTGAATGTCTGAGAGATGAACTGGAGTACACTGAAAATGAACCGTGGTGATCCAACGATGAACTGCCGTGAACCGAAAATGAACTGCGCTCTGCGAAACTGAGCCGCAATTACGCTGAATAACTGTATTTTCATATTTATGCTTTACTTTTTTTTTGTTCCTCTTTTTGCTGTAATGACAGTGCAATTTATGATAATTTCTGGCCAAGGCCGCCGTGCAATAAACATAAATTCCTGTTAAGAGCCAACATTTAAAGCATGCAAAAAAAAAAAAAAAAAACAGAAAAAGAGGCCCAAAAAAGGCAGTAAACAAAGGCAAGTCAAGAAGAGGTCAAAACCGTTGATAAATGCCCCCCAAACTAGGTAAATGTAAATGGACAAATTGTCTTGTTGTCAAATTATATTGAAACTAATAAATTTGACAGGCCATAACGAGCTACGGACCGGAGACCGGCGACCCTTTGTACCAGAATTGACTTGTCAATGGTTCATTTCGGTTTTTTACACAACTTGTTTCGTTTTTCTTGCTGCGTTTCAGTTTATTGTGTGAAACAAGTGAAAGTGTCAACGCCATGAAAAATGATAAATGACTGAAAGAATATGTTGGAAAAAGGGAAAGAGGTGGAGATAGTTTCAGGAGAGGAGCAGGAGCAGAGAGAGAGAGAGAGAGAGAGAGAGGGAGATGGTTCAATGCGGCGTATACGTTATTTATGTCCTGCAGATGGAGATTGTTGTACGTAAGGCTTTTCATAAACTAACTGTAAAGAACAGTGAAAAACGTATGGTTTTTCATTATTTACATTCATAAAATATTTACAAAAATAATATTTCCCAAAATCTCTATCAGTAAGCTTCAAATAAACAGTTTCTAATATTTAAAATATGCAAATTTGCATGCTCTTAAAATCCGATTAAAATCGGACATGAGTTTATGGACATTTATAAAAAGTTAACCAAAATCTTTTTAGTTTTCCAACCAGACTGGCAGTAAGCATTATATATAGCTCAGTTGCGAGCCATAAAAGAATCCTGTCGCGTTTTCACTGGGGTCACACATTGTAATAAAGTAAATACGCGGCTCATGGGGGACATGGGAGAAGGGGGTCCTTATCTAGGACTAGAGCACGGCTCGCAGATAACCGAGCCACCAACTCATGGTGAATGCGTGCCCCGCATAATGAATTGAGTTCCAAGGGGGCGGGGGGCTGGCTTTTGGGGGTTAAGGGTTAAAGGGATGGCGTATTCAGATGTGAGGTGGCTTAGAGCTGCACAGGAAAAGTCTTTGCCAACATTTGGCACACACACATATAAAAAGGTAACTTAAATGCGAATTTTATACGCCAGATTCGACCTTGGAAATAAAACCCTGGTTTAGCATTCACAGTTTATAATTATGTTACGCACTTTACCGCTGAGAGAGTGGAATGTTGCTAATTTCAAGATCTTTCTGCGTACTTTGTCGTCCACTTGAAGTGCTAATTTTTATGACCGAGACTGTCGGCCATTCACCAAAGGGTTTGCTTTTGCCTCTTCTTTGAGAAAGTTTCTACACACAAAAATCTGTGAAAAGCAAATCATTGTGAAGGTGCTAAGATTTTGCCTTGAAATGTTTGCTCAGTAGATTCGCGAGGTGAAACGAAATGAAATCTATTCAGCGTAGAAATGTGTCGTTAATGAGCAAAGGCAGTAAAAGATCTATTGAAAAGATCTTTGGTGGACCTGGACAACACTCTTTTTCAACATGATTTCACTAATTCGATTGGCAAATGATGAGTTTTTCATAAGGAAAGTGTTTAGAGAAGATTGAAGGTGAAGATTTTTAGTGAATGGAATTTTTAATAAATAAAAGCCTTTGATTTATAACAAAAATGCTTAATATAAACAATATTAAATACCTAATAATTTTGTAATAATAAAAATGATATAAACAAATAGAAAACTAATAGTAAAATAAAGATAACTATTGTTACGTTATTACTATTTTTTCTTCTCTGCTCATTTAAATAGTTCATGAAAAAATCATAAACAAATGTGGGAACATTATATTCAGAGCAATGCGTTGGCCTCTGGAATCAAAAGCCACAACTTAGGCCTAAAGCCGAGTCTTTGACCCGATCTCTGGCCTCCCCCTCCCTGCCCGACGGCTTCCACCCCTTTTCGGCGGTTGGCAATCAAAAGCATCGTTTGTTTTGGACTCATAGACTCTTCAACTAAGCGAGATGGTACAATGAACTCTCCTAGACTGAACTACTGGATGGCTGGAGGATGGATGTCGGAGGACGGGGGAGGAGGTGGCTTAAGGCTTGTCGACTTGTGTAATGCAAGGCAAGCAGAAGTATCACAGGGAGGAAGAGGGGGAGAGCGAAGGGCAAAAAGCGCGAATAGGGCAAGGCTGCACTGGGAGAAAAAATATATTTCATTATACTAGGTGATACAACATTTATTTTATGAATTTATTTAATAGTAAATGAGGGTTTTTGGATAGGAAAATCTTTGTTAACTTTATATTTAAAATTGGTGAATAGAACACCATTTCTGTTACTTCTATTTGCATTTTAGTCTAAAAAGAACAATAATTAATATAACTTTTAGAAGATAAATAACGTTTAGAGGTCCTTTTTTAATTCCTACAATTAATCTTTCTTAAATTAATATTTATTAATATTTTTTTAAGATTTTCTTTGCAATCAATTCACTAATTTGAGGAATTGCTACAGATTTAAGCCGAATTCAACTCCGTTAATGGGAATTTAGCAAATAATTTCCAGCACAGATTCCTGTTAAATTTTAGGAGTACTTTTTCACATTAAAAACTTTAAATTTCGCAGAACTTTAGGAGTAATTTTATATATTGAAACACTTTAAATTTCACAGAACTGTGTAATTAATTGCAATTATTTCGCAAAGTGTGCTCTGGCTTCTTCTTTTTGCTGCGTCGACTGCGGCTGTTTGCATTTAAATTTTTCACATTCAATTCATTTGAGGCTCGGTGGCGCACACACAAAAAAAAAAAAAAAAAAAGAAAAAAGGGAAAAAAAGGGAAAAATTGCAGTAGGCAGCGGCAGCGGCAGAAGAAGAAGAAAACGGCAAACAAAGTTACAAAGGCAAAAGGGTAAAGAGTGGGGCGGCAAGGCAAGGCAGGGAGGGGCAGAGAGGGGCAGGGGGTGGGAAAGCCAAGTTAAATGCTGCAAAAATGAAGCTAATACTTATGTTGCAACTAGGGCTACTCTCCGACCCCCCGTTTTGGCACCACGACCTGGCGCACCTGCAATGACTTGCGGGCTTCATCATCAGCCACATCATACTTTTTTCATTTGGCTGTTACCTTTTGTTAACGCCCTCCGGTGTATTGTGTGGGCGTGGCAAACACATGAGAATATACAACAGCCCAACAGGCATGCTGTGTGTGTGTGTGTGTTAGTGTGTGTGTGAGAGTTGTTTGTGCGTGTTCCCATTTTATTCATTTCGCTAACTTGCTCTTTTGTAGCAGAGAGAAGACTCCTTCATCTCTCCCCCTGCGGTCGTTTAAAGGCACCAAAAGGTCCAACATCATCATTTCAAGGGGTCTCGGGAAATTCTTCATATGAATAACGGTCCAAGAGGTGAGCCTGAGCAGAGATTAGGGAGTAGTTAGCGTGACCAGAGGCCCACAAGAAGCCAAGGATTTAAGAGCAACTTTTTTATGATAGGGGAGTTTTAATAACAGTTTAAGAAGATAAATCAATTCGACTTAACTAAGTCTATTTTCTATAAGTACAACCGGTGAAAAAATCGATAGGAAAAGCAATTGCTATAAACTTATAAGGTTTAAGTTTTCTATGGTTGTATCAAAGCATTACCTATCTTTTAATATGCGTACAAAATCCCTTAAAAATACTTTTTCTCTTCTCGCTGACAATTTGAATGCAGTGTCATACCCGTATTAACAAACTAAACAAATTTCCCAAAAATCAATGGGACCAAACATTTGAAGTAAGAAGAAGTCAAAATCTTTCTACTCATCAGAATTATGCCATTTAAACCATTTTTTAAGCCATAAGTAATAATGTTAATAATTATAGGCATTCCCTCTTAATAAACCCAAGTATTTTTTAATCAATTTCACGAAATTAATGATACCATAAAATATTTAATTTAATCATCAATCACTTAGCATTCACTCATATTTTCAAAGTTTTTTTTTTCTATACACTCCTAGTTATTCCTAGTTAAGCCATAACTGCATATATGTACGTCTCTGCAGTCTCTTCCGAAAATTTAAACATTTTTTTGTGCCGTCACTTCTGCCGCTAGTTTGGGGTTTTTTGGGTTTTTACTCTATTTTCCTTTTGTCAGACCTCTTCATTTCTGCACCTGAGCGAGAGCAGAGTGCCTCGTCGTGCACTCTGCAACTGGCTAACAAGCCAACTATGTGTAGCCAACGTTCAAATGGGCACACAGTAACTACAACAAGAGCAGCAACAAGAACAGCAGCCAAGTCAGCGGAATCGCAATCGGAATCAGAATCAGGATGAAGAGGATAGCAATAGCCATTGCTATATATCCAGCCTCCCGTTATCCTCCCTCTCACTCTCCCTCTTCCTCTCTCTGTCTCTCTCTCCACATTTTGGCTCTGTTTCAGCGCCGGAATGGCCATGTGTGTATAGGAGGCCACAACGGTAAATCATCGCAGAGACACTCAAACATACACAAACACAGATACACTTGCGCGGTTTGATGACGACAAAACTCGCCAGCCGCCACCGACTATTCCTGTCTCCTCCACATGCTCTCCACAGCACAGTTCAATGTATATTTATAACGAGAAAGAGCAAGGATTAACTGGTGAGGGGTTATAACGAATTCGAAATGTTCTACGATAACACAAATTTGATATATTCTTAGACAAAGCTATGGTTTTTTTTCTACATATAATATCTATCAAAAATGGGAAATATTAAGAAAGACGTTTCTTAATTTCTTAAGCTTGCCTTTGAAATTAAAGGGTGTTTTCTAAAAGTTAAGAATGAAGAACAAGGAATCCTTTAATCGTTTTAATCAAAGCAATCCAGTTTTAAGCGCTTTATAGCACAGTTTCCTCACTTTACAGCTCTTGGAAAACTACATTTTTTATGGCCAGTTAATTTTAAACGAGATCTATAGCTATAAATCTTAGTCCTAACCATAAATATTTGACATTCAATAAAATTAAAGTAAATACACCGTTTAAAATCTGGATTCTATTGAAGTCTGAAGTCTGAAGACTTTAATAATAATATAAAATATATTTCAGTACCAATTAAGTTATAATATAATTTATATTGCAACAATTTTAAAATAGTACAAAAAATTGTGTCATAGACTGGATTAACTTGTTAAAAACTTTAAAATATAGTAAAATTTATGAGAAAAACATCATTTACAACAGTTTATGATATTTCTTAATTGGAAACTTTTGCAAACTCACAAAAGTTTATGACAGTTTTTTTTTTATAGTAACTTAAATCAACAATAATATTGCGCAAACAAATCAAATATTTATTTTAAAAAATTAGACCAGTTACTATTATATTGCTTAATAGCTAACTAAGGCTTAATTATTTCTAATAAAATAACCAGCTTTTAAAGTACTCTTTCGAAATAAGCTTCTAAATTTAAAAAGAATTTATCCCAAGATGATGCTTTAAATTCCCGATACCGATAAAGTTATCATTTTTAGTGCCTTAGCTGACCCTCGAATGGCTCCTTGGACCCACTTGAGCCGGCTCTCCATCAAAATCATAATACTCGGGCCACTCAAGGCCATCAAAAGAAGGCAACGCCAATGGAAGAGGGAGAGGGAGAAGAAAAACAGTTCGATTGAATGTCTTTTGTATGTGGGTCAGCAGTGCAGTCGACGGAGGCAGAGAGAGAGAGAACGGGCGGTCAGGCAAACAAGTGAGTGAGCCCGAGTGGACAAGTGCCCTGGTCCCGGTTCCTCACAGCAGCCTCTTCTGCTCTCCCTTGAACCCCCCTCCCCGAGTCCGGAGTCCCCCGAAGGGGAAACTCGTTTTTAATCGTTGTCAATGGCCAAAACGTTAAGTGTCCCGTTCGCTGTCGGCTGCTGTGGATGTTTCAGGAAGATTACATGGAGAGAAAATACTTGGGGATTTAGAGAGTTTATAAATATTACGTATACGTAATATTTTTGGGAGTTAAGATTAAATATTTAATATTTATTATGATTGTTAGAAATTGATAGTTTTTATAAACGTTAAAATCAAGAATTTTACTTGTTAAATCAAGTATTAAATTTATTTAATAAATTTTTTTGAATTTACTAAAATATTTCAATAAGCATTTCTTAATTCTTTATACATTTTTAATAATTCAAATAATCTAACTAAAAGTTTTTCTATTTATTAAGTTCATAAATTAAGCACCCTTTTTCCCAGTGTAGTCACTGAAGAAAGAGACAGAGCAGAGGAATTCTCTGGCTATTTGCAGGCCAATTTTCAGGCTGCTGCAGTTGGGGACTCTGTCTGGGACTTGTTTTCCGCGGCTCAAACAGGTTGCACTGTTAGTTGCACTGATTTCGTTCGTTCGCCTGATCGCTGTAAATCAAAGAGTGTCCCCTCAGCATCCCGCATCCCCTCTTTCCAGGCTCTCCACATGTCAAATGGAATAATTACACAAGTGGCACAACTTTTTTTTTTGTTGCTGTTGCTGTTACCATTTGGCGAGTGAAAGATATCGATGGCGATAAATGTGCCGGCTCTAATATAGCTGTATTTAGTGACATGAATCACAAACTAAAACCGTTTACGCTTAGTTATACATACATGCAAACACATAAACATTTAATCGTGACTGCACACACTCTGGTTTGTAGCTGGATTTGGATTTTTGTGATATTTTTTTGTGTGTTGTGTGTGTGTGTGTTAGTGCCTTGCTTTTGTATTTCCAAATGATTGCCTGCAATTTAGTTCGTGTTCGTCGATTTAGTTTTTTTTTTCGATGTTCCCCTCTTGCATTTTGGATTTTTTTTTTTGGTTTATTTCTTCGTTTTCCATGGTATTTAATACGCATGACTTCAGCTTGAATTTTTGTTTTCTTTACTTTTTTTCAGTTGCTTTGTTATTTATTTACGAGTATGTTGTAACTTTTGTCGCATGGGTATTAAGCCCTATTTTATTAAATGTAGTAAAAGAGATTTAACAACTAAAGTTCATTAATCAAAGTGTTCTTTACTAGTAAATGTATTCTTATTATAAATTTTAAGCTTTAAAAATCTCTTTTTAGAAGTCTAGTTCCCTCAATTGCTCGTTAATGAGCGCAAAATAAATTGCAATCCCTGAACGCATTTCGCTTCGAATTCCGAAAAATGTTTGCCTCTCGGGCTCGGGGTGTCCCAAATACTCGAAGCTAAATGCAACTCTGGCAAACTTCCCCTCGACACACATACCTCGACTTTTATTTATTCGACTCGCATTTCCTCGACCCAACTGTACGGAGTCGAACTCAATTGAAATTGGAATCAAAGAATGAAGCCAAGTCGAAAAACGGCCTCAAATAGGCATATAAACATCGGCAAATTGCCAGTGGAGTAAACGGCGGCACGGAATCAGGCTCGGAATCGGAATCGGACTCGAACTCGGGCCCCATCTCAGTTACCGCATCATCAAACATCATTATTATGTCTTGGCCAAGCAAGACAGTGAGAAGAAAACCCGAAAAAAATAAAAACGAGTCAATCGAGTTGGGGAATTGCTGCCAGCGAGCCAAGTTTGAAAACGTTTGCTGGGAAGCGTAACTAAATGCCGAAAATCAAAAAGCGTGGCAAAGTAGCAGCAGCAGCAACAAAAACATTGGTGGCATCCAACACTCTTGGCCATTAACGGTTAATCTGGGCTCTTCACCAATTTACGCGCCATACGCCATACGTCGAAGCTGCCAATCCGTGTCACATACCGTATACCATATACCATATACTACATACATACATACATATATTACTTATAACCCGCTTTCCGCAGCCTCTTTACACTCGACAAAAGATATGGAACGCAACGAAACGAAAATTGGGGGGAAAATCGAAAGCATTTCGAATGGATTTTATAGGGCAATTTACGGGGGCTGAGTTTAGATCAAAATGAGTTGGCCAGATTTAAAGAGGATGTGTCAAAAATGGAAGCATCAATAGGGAATTATATTAGATTTTGAGACTGACATAAATTTAAGTGTTGAAAAAATTTGCACAAGTTTGAAAAAGTATTAAAAAAATATAATTAGAATAACATATTAAATATGAACCCTTATTATTAGTAGTTTTTGAAAATCAAGTCACTTTTTTATTTATTTAAACAAATTCTTTATCCAATCATTTTTTAAAAGTTGTAAAAAACCTTCGTTATTTTGAATTCTATTTAATTATTGAGACTAGCATGAGGTTTAGTGTTGAAGAAGAGCATTAAAAATATGTATCTTATAATTATAATTTCATAATAAATATACATACATTTATTTTAAGATTTTATTTTGAAAATTAAGTCACTTTGTTGTTTAATTAAAAAATTATTCTTTTTTAGTAGTAAAGACATTTTTTTTAAAGAATTAAACTAAATCTTTAAGACTGACATGAGTTTAGGTGTTGGAAAATTCTGTACGAGTTTGAAAAAGTATACAAAAAAATATTATAATTTTTGTAACATATTTATACATTTATTGTTAGTAGTTTTTGAACTAATTTTCTGAAGTAGTAAAAAACCTCTCTTTATAAGAAATTTTTCTTAACAAATTTCTATAATTTCCCTACATTTTTCTTCAAGTGTAATACAGCAGCCTGTGCTGGAATCAGAATCCCCCAAGTGCCATTCGGCAGTGACATGACCTGACCTTCTGGCGGCATTCCTCTGGCAATTAGCCGCGTTTATGGCTCTGTTTTGCTGCCAGTTGCCGTTCTGCTGTTGTTGTTTGTGTTATTGTTTTTGCTACCGTTTTGCAGTTAAATGTTGCATGCCACATTTGGCACACATGACAAGCGACATGTGTTTCTGATATGCCAATAGCCAATGGACACTTCCGCCACGCCCCCCTGCCGTGAGGGGCCACCACCCACCCACCCGCTGAGGGCTGAGGGCCATTATGGCTAATTAATGAAATTCGCGCACTGAATTTTCCGAGGGAATTTTCCTCGGTGGCCCAGCCAGCGTCGCCGCCTTAATTGGTTATTTATTTTGTTTTATGTGCAATTTTAGTGTTTCATTTGTGTGTCTTGCTCGAATATTTCTAATTTTAATTCAGCTTCTCTCACAGTTTTGTTTTTATATTGTTGTATGTATTTCCCCTTATTTTTCCTATTTTTCGTTGTCTTAGCGGGGTCATTGGGCTGGAAGTTAATGGCCCGACTTAATGGGTCATTTGAGAGAAGTTCGTAAAAGTGTTCAACACACACATATATACATATGGCCAAAACACACGAAATTAGTTGAAGTCTCTGCGGGAACGGACTGGGTCAAAGCTTGGGTCAATGGGAGAGATTGGGTCCAAATTTTAGTTCAAATTTAATGGATTTGTTTAGAGGGTTTTACCTGTGAGACTGTGAGTATAGTTTGTAGCTTTGGTAATTACCTAGAAAGAGAGAGAGAGAGAAGAAATGAAATGAAAATTAGTTCATGGAAAAAACAGGAGTTCACTAATTGATTTGACCCATTTACTAGTAAGAATTGTTATAATATCACTTTTATTTTCACTTAAAGTAAACTTGATCTTATTTTTATTATAAATTATAAAGTAGATAAAAAGGTTGAATAATCCAAAAGGAGATTAGAAAATTAAATAAAATTCTATAGCTTCCAGTAAGTGCTGGAAAAAAGATTCCATCACAAAAAGGTCTTCAAAAAATCTTAATATATAAAGCTTCAAGCAATTTTTACTTGAATATGCTGCCATCGAAAATTCAAATTGAAATTTCCATCTCAGACTCAGGCTCAGGCAAGAACAATAAAAACAATTTGATGTTGCATAACACTTAATGACAATAAAAGGGTACGAGAGTAACCAGGATTTGAAGGAGAAAAAGCTACCGGCATATGGCAAAAAATGCATAAATTTCTCCTGCAATATGCATATTAAATTCAATAAATTTCCTACACAGTAAGCCAAAAGGGTGGGTAGAGCAGAGGAGTCCCAAAAACCGGGCCAGACAAGCTGCCGACAGTGAGCTATGGCTAAAGGATATGCGCAAGGATAGCAGCTCAAATTGATAGACATCTATATGTAGCGAGAGCGGGGAAAGCGATAGATGTTTCAAGTGAAAACGAGGATATGGCCCAAGCTGCTTTTCCACAGGAAATAAAAATAGAAAAAAAATGATGGCAGTGAAAAGTTGGAGAGCAAAAGTTTGATAATCAAACAAAATTTATTTATGTAAAATAAACGAAAATGGTAAAAATTGTAATTGGATTGATGTTGGATTAAACCAATCATTATTAGTCTTTGAAAACTATTTAATTTGTTAAATTGCAAAACTTTTGATTGCTTTTTCTCTGTATTTTCTCTCAGTGGCCAATTGTCAAACACTTTTGCTCTTTTGCCGGGGCGACAAAGTTTATTTAGCCCTTGACTTGGAAATTTTTGAATTTCTTTTTTCCCATCGCTTCACATCGTCCTTGAAGCGATGCCAAGGAAAATGGCAACGCGACAAGGTGAGGCGGGTTTGTGGCAGGCAGCGTGCTGAAAAAGGAAATATGATGATGGGCCCCTAAAAATAGTTTAGGCAAATTCATGATTTATGCACTTCCAAGGAACTGCCAATAATCATGGCCAATTCCCAATGGCTAAAGGTACAATAATATTGGCTAATAATAGGGCAGTTCTCTGCATCCTGCCACGCCCTTATGCTGCTGCTTCTTCTCTTTTCTCAAAAATGTGCGCGCAACATTTAATTAAATAACTGACAGACAGACAGAGAGAAATCTGGATGTGGAAAGGGGAAACTATATTCAGGGCTTTGTGCCCGTTTCGGATTGCTTTTGATGCACAGATACAAAAATAGTTCAGTGGCGAAAATTGCGAAAATTCAAAATAACAAATTGCATTGCCCGCCAGCCAGTGTCCTTCCCCTTGATTTTGTTGTTCCTGTTTTTATAGCCTTTCAATTGCTGTGCGCTGCGGTCGTCAACTTTTGCCGATTGGCAAGCGGCAACCGCAATTGGTTTCTATACACTTGGAGAAAATTTTACTAGTTTTAGGGAGTTTAGTAACAAAGCAAGGGTTGAACTTTTTGTAAATACATATTTCTTCTGCTTTTATACAGAGTTTTCAAATTAATCCTGGCTAACTCATTTTTTCTGTGTAGCTGCGATGTTGCTGCTGCTGCTGCTGCTGCGATGTTGCTGCTGCGATGTAGCTGCTGCTGCTGCTGCTGTTCTGTGGAATTGCTGTTGGATTTTCTCTCTGCAGGAACCTAAAGCTGTGACTGGACGATAGTCCACTAGGAAATAACCCAAACGAAACACAACAAAACCACTCCCCTTTAGTGCCAGGGGCGTCGTTAGCGAAAATTTATAACATAGAAAAGGCAAGTAAGCGTTAACATTTTGCTGTGGCAACCAGCAAAGGGGTTTGATGGCAAGAAAAGCACTAATCAATGGCAGGGAATGGATTCCTGAAGAGTTAATGATTGGTAGAAAGCAGTTTTTCAATTTAGCCATAAAGTATCCAACCTTTTTCTCATTTTAATTTTCTTAGAAATGTTTTATTTCTTACTTGAAATTGTATTTCATTAAAGGTATTTAATGCTTAAATCCAAAAACCTTCTTAAGTTCTTATTACAGGGCACACTTTAGGGCTTAACAAACTAAACTTGCATGTACAGATACATATATATATGTATATATATAGTCTCATATGTGATCCTATCTTTCTATTGTGCAATCATAAATCAAAGCTCCCCGGCACCGCCCACTTTTGATGTCCGTTGTAATCCGGGGCTTAACATTCTCCACATTGTGCTGGGAGTTGCAACACACACTATACTAGTATGCCACATGTGGAGATTGCCACGCCTCCCCTTGAGTCCAGGCCGAAAATAATACAGGACAACGGCTTAGTGTCCTTTCATGCTGTGGGGCTTCTTCTCCTTTAGCCTGAGCCGCGAATGCAATTAAATGGAATATATTGTCGGCTCCAAGGTCGGTGCTCCCAGTGTTTCCCGCCCAGTTTCTATTCCTGCGGTTGCAGCTGCCCCTTGGAGCCTTCTGGGCCTGGCCAAAACCAAAACTCAGCCGACTGGCAATAACTCAGGGAGTTCCTGCTGTTGTAGTTCTCTACTGTTTTTTTTTTTTTGGCCGCTTGTTAAGTAATTTTGTTAATAGCTGCACCAGCAGCAACGGCTTCAATAAATCTTTTTGTGCGGCTGCCACAACTCGTTGCACATTTCATGCTCTCTTTGCTGGTGCCTCTTGGGCTCTTGGCCATTAAATGGAAACTAGTTCACTCCACTCTAGAAGGCTCAATCGAGTGCCAGCACCTCCCACAAGGCACAAATTCGAACAGAAATTCGAATAAAATAAAAATAAAATCGCTGCACGCACATGGAGCGACCGCAAGGGGCGGGCTTGCAAAGAGACTAAATTACTTGGCTGACTTTCACCAATTTTTAGCCTCAGCTTCGATTGCAACAAAAAGTAGCAGCAATAAGACAAGTTAGCGGCAACATTGCAACAAATTATAACTTTGTCTGGCCAACTCAGAACAGAAAAATAATACAGAAAGCAGCGGGCTACTTAATTGTTGTACTTCATCTGAAGGAAGAAGTTTTGCTTTTTAATTTAGTTATGAAATTTTTGCTGACTTAGTAAAGTTATAAGATATATATTTTCAGCGTTTTTTTATTTATACAGAGAGTGAATTCACGATTTTCTATGAACTCTGACTAAAAAGATGTGTTTATTTGTTTTTTAAACTTAAGAAAAGGAGTTAAAGTCGTGAGAAAAACTATGCACGATTGACTTTGCATAGAAAGTAATGAAAGAAAGAGTGTACTTTATTTTAAATATTTTTTAACTACATTTACTATAAATATTTTCTAACAAAATTTATATATTTTAAAGACCTTACAATTTCCCTTTATTATTAAATCTATTCCTACCTTCATCAAAGAACATCAACTAACTCACTTACTTCCTTTTTTAGCACAACTTTCGCTTTTTCGTCCTCCCATTAATTGCATTTCATAACTCTGCTGTTGCCTCTATTTCAGCTCATTGTTATTTTTCATTTTTTTATTCACTTCTGCCAGTTGCTGACCCTTGTCTAGCGAGTTGGCCAAAAGCCTTTTTGTGCTGACCCACTGCCGCTGACAAAATTCACTAATTTGCAGTGGCGGAAACGGATTTTGCAGTTGCTTTTGTTTTCCACATTGTTGTTTCAAGTTGATTGCAGCGATTACAGCTGTCACCCCGCTGTCCACAAGATCAACCTTTATATTTTTTTTTTTTTTTTTGTAATTTTCGTAATTTACACCTGTTGCACCTGCTGCAGAAAAGTTTACACAAATTCGTAGGCAGCTATAGCTGCCGCCACAAGTCTTGGCTAAATGGAATTTAATTATAAAATAATTACACGCTCATTTGTTGCTTTTGCTTTAATTGTTTGACGTTTGCTTAATTTGCCTCATTAGAAACTATGCTTTTTTTTCAATGGTATTTTTTTATTTTTTTTGCTCAGCTTCCATTGGGGTCAGTTTGGTTTCGCATAATTTTTGTTAGCCAGTTTTTTGTTTCGTCCAAAAAAACTCAACACAACTAATTTAAATTGGTCTAAATCAGAGACTCTGGCTAATGAATTTCCAGCTGGCAGGCAGTTAGCTTTAGTTGTTAACTTTTTGGTATTTGTACTTCATTAAAATGGGTCTTTATTTCTTTTTTTCCGTGGCAGCAAGGTGAGCCAGGAAATAAATTAAATACAAAAGCCGCCACAGAAAATTGCCAACTTAATTGTTGCGCATACGCAGTGTTGCACAATCCACCGGCAATTGCACTTTAGGTTAGAGTTAAACCAAAGCCGCTTAGCCTTTGTGTTCAGGCTCGTATTCGTGTTCACAGGTATTTGCCAGGTTGTGACTCGCAATCGGTTTTAGTTGAATCGATTGTTCGGTTCAATTGAAAGTTGGTCTGTTCTGGTCTTTGTTTGGGAAATGCGTTTAAATAAAGCGGCGGTTTGGTTTGAGAATATTGAATGATACTAGGTGGGGATTTGAGGATTTTGGAGTACAACTAAGCTATAGCTGATTAGTTTTCTATATATTTTAGGGATGTTTGAAGGAATAAATAAATCCTTAATCAAATTTAATCAATTTAATAAAATTAATCAAAAATTAAATTAAATTAAATTTGAGGAAATAACTACTCAGTTAAGACTGTTTTAGCAACGTCTAACTTTGCTTAATAATATTTTTAAATCACTTCTCTTTTTACCTTTTAAAAAAGCCACATGGAAACGATAAACACAAATCTTTACATGTTATAATTATTATATTTAAAAATATATTTAAAATATATAAAAATTTATATTGAATTATCGCGTAATTGGAAAATAATTTATAGAAAAAATTATACATATTGAATGTTAAATATCCGAAGCCACGTAAAAAGGCAAAAACATCAAAAAGTTTATTTTGCTTCATAAATAAAATGTGAAGAATAAAAATAATCAAAGCCTTCAATAAGAAATGCATAAAAGACTTTAATTCTTTGACCTAAAATGCACAAATTTTTATTTTCGATTTTAATCGAATTGATATATTTTTTATTTATTTTTTTTTTTATCGATTCATTGAAAATTGATTTATTTCCAGCTCTACATTTTATACATTTTCTATATTTACCAAAAATACACAAAGTTTTGTATTTTCGATTTTAATCGATTTATTTTATTCTTTTTAGAAAAAATTGATTCATTGAAAATCGATTTTTTTCCAGCGCTATATACAATATATTTTCTATTTATTCCCTCCTTTAGTTTATTAGCATAGCTTTCTCCCTTCAAACTCCCCAACTTATTTGTAATTCTCATCACTTGACTGTCCCCTATTTCACTTATCCGTTAATTAACTAATTGGCACAGCAAATCCAATTGCAATTCGGTGGATCGAAGAAGAACAATTTCGTGGGCAGCCTAATTGTGGTCTCCAAGTAAATGTGAATGTGGGCTGTGGCTGTGGATATGGAAATGGAGTCGTAACGGGAAATGGAATCGTAACGGGACTAGGCCGGATTCAATACGCTGATTGATTGTGAATAATCAATGCGTATCGGTTATGAATCGAAGGGGCACTATACTCTATACACACTGGTGTCTGGTTCTGGATGCATAACTAAATTAGGCAACGCCAAACGGACGTGAGGGGCATTCCGAAAACCAGATATTGGAGGAGAGTTTCGTTCCATCTAGTCCGAGTTATGTAATAAAAGACTCGACTCGACAAAGTCCGGTGAAATATTAAGCAGTCAGTGCGATGCATCCTTCGTCCTGGGGAGGAAAAATCGCGGACAATGAAATGAAATATGAGGACTGGGAGATGGCCACCGTTAGTTGGCCAAGCGAATTGTCAGCGAAAAATGTTTTTGGCGATCAAATGGCGCGCAAACGAAGGGGAAACAGGAGTGGAGACAAAGCTGAAGCTGGCCACCTTAATGATAATACACACGGCACAGTGCTAGCTAAAAATAGCTACACAACGTTTGAGATTACTCTCTTGGAGTAAAGGTGTGAATAAACATTTCTAAGCGAGTGTAAGAAGCAGACAAAAGCGATGAACACGGGATAAGTAAGCATAACAGTAGCAGTTCGTTTTGCTGATGTGACATGCTCAATTTATTCACACGACTTAAATATTAAGTTTATTAAGTTATTATTTCACAAGCATTTAATGTTACTTACTTGATTTATTTGTTAAAGGTTGTTAAATAAGTTAAAAGTGCTTGATTTTAGTAGAAAATAGCGCTGACATAGTTTGTAGAGTTCCTAGAACTTTCTTATTCAATTAAAATAAATTTATAAAGACAGAAAATATTTTATAGAAATTACTATTATAAATAATAATTTTTTTAATATATTCCATTCATCTTTAAATGATTCGTAATATATATTTAAATTTATTTATATATCATTTTCATCTGTAAAATATTCCTTTAAAATAAACCTTTATTGAGCTCCTCAAATCCACTAAATCTTTAATTTTACATTACTTAAAAATCCCATTATATTTTTCTGTGGCTTGTGTATAGTATTTACCAAAAAGGATTGCCTTAATGCGCCTAATTGAAATCGCAATTAGCCAAAACATTTTAACTCCATCGGTGCTAGTTCGTTCACTCTTTTTCCCCTCTTTTCCCTGTCCTATGTGTTGCTCTCTCTCTAATTAACACGCTTTTTTAATTATTAATTGCTGCACTTAATTTATAGGCAACACTAGACCCCGGAACGAACATCATCCGCCCACAAAGCCAGCGGGGATGCCCATTTAACCCTCGCTATGTAGGCAAAAGGCACAAATTGCAATTTGTTTCAAGTGTCCTGGCAGCAGGACAAAGTTTGCTTCTTGTGCTTGTGCCTGTGCCTTTGTGTCCTGGGAGAGGTCTGAAGATGCGGAGGGGTTGGCTGGCTCTGAAACTATCTGCTAACTGTGATTTTTGTGCCTCAAAAAGTTGCAATTTGTCTTTTTACCTTTGCTCTATCGCCGCCTTTGTCGTTTTTCTTTTTCTTTATTTTTGATTTTTTTTTTCTGTTCTACTTTTGGTTTTTCTTGTTTTTCAACTGAAAAATAAATTGAATTGTAAGTTGAAAGTTTTGCCATATGGATTGCTCTTCCCTCTCTCCCCACTGAGTAGTTTTGTGGGTTTTTTGGAAATTAATTAAGTGTATGCAGTCAGCATAACGGTTGCTTCCCAAGAACCGTAACCAATTTCACCTTAAAATTTTCGTTTTCATTCCGATTTATCGATACAGAACATCAATTTTAAGTTTTTCTTTCGTTTTCCTAAATCTTCTTCTTAATCTTCAAAGAACCAAAAGCTCAAAATGAACAAAATGAATTAAAATAATGCAAATGAGCCGCAATACAAACTATGATAGTGGCGATGGGAAAAACTCAAAAGACAGACAAAGCCACCAAGTTTTGGAGTTTTAGTTCTTTTTCTTTCTTTTTTTTTTCTGCTCCGTTTTTCTTGAGCTCGATGACGGCCCATGCCTTGCAGCATAGTGTAGATGGAAGAGCTGGATAAATGCATAAATGGACGCTTGGCTTGCTGCAGCTGCACTTTTCCAGGCAGAGTGACTTTCCAGGGAGCACCCTCAGGCGAAAGACTTTTCTTTTTAATGAGCTGAGGTGGAGTTGGGTGTAATTCTTAAAAAGGGTTTCAGATAACTGGAAAACTAAAGCGAAAACTAACGTTCATCGAGTGTTAACGGGTAAAGATGTTTATGCATTATAAAATGAATTATTTCATCTAATTATAAGTTCGTTATTTCTGAACCGTGTAAATGCTTTCTTTCAGTTATGTTTTAATTTGATAATTAATCATTTTATAATAAAAATTATTCTCTACGCTAGTAATACCGTTTTCTAATAAAAAAAAAGTATAAAAAAATTAGCTTTCTAATTATTTCTTAGTTATTTATAGTTATTTCTCATAAATATTACTTCTTTAATAAAATTTGATTAAAACGTATATTTTTATTATATATCAACTATAGATTAAAACGTATATCTTTACTAAATATCAACTACAGAAAAATATATATTAAGATCGTATAATAAATCCAACTTAAGCGCGTTTATATTAAGCCCATTTCAGCTTGCTTTAAAAATATAAAAATATATTAAAATATCTTAGTTCACATTGATAGTTGACATAAAATGTTCAATTTCGTTTTCCCAAATAAAAATTATGTGAAAAACGTCGTTTATTTTGGCTTTATAGATGAATATAAAAACGTAATTCCATTCTATCTCTAAATACACAAAATACAGCAGATAAAGTTAGAATCGCCGTTTATTTCTTTTCGGGATTAAACCGAAATAGAAATAGACTCGGCAAAAAAAAAAAACAAAATGCTGGGTGAAAAATAAACCGAAAACATTCCGAGAACGAGAAGCAGATGCGAAACTGCCAACAGTTTTTCCTGAATGGGGAAATTCCATGGCAACTGCAAATGCATTTTTCTGTCGCATTTCCTGCCCCAGCGTGGAGCATAAAATAACAGCAAGGCAACATAAACACGTGCCAGCCCAGTCTAATGTCGGCCATTTCCTGTTGGCCAAAAACCGTAGGCCAAAAAAAAGAAAAAAGAAAACTGAAAAGAGAGCGGAAAGGAAAAATAGGCGGGCACAAAAACAAGCGTCACCAGCAGCTCCGTAAAAGAAGTATGGTTCTGTTCAGGGGAAGCCCAGAACCCAAGTTGGGATCTTTTCTAGACAGCTTCTACCGCTCCTTCCACAAATTTTCCGACCCCCGGCTAAGCAAAGGAAATGAGGGCTGAAAAAGCCACAGAAAAATAAGGGGAAGGAGGCAGGGAGAGGGAGTTCACAGCAGCCAAAAACATGAATAGTTCCGGAAATATCCTTCAAAAACTTTACTCACATTTGGAATTAAGCTAAGGCTAAAATAGAAATCTTAAATAATCTCTAAATTTAAAGAAATTAAACAAAATAAAAAATCTAGTTTTACAAGCTTATTATATTTAATAAAGGTTGAGGAACAATTAAAAGAAGGTCTAATATTTTAACTCTGCTTAGATTCTTGAGTTCTAACACAAAATCTAAAGGAAAGTTTCCAGATAAGAGCCCATAAATCTAGACATTAACAAATATTTAAAGAACTGACAACAAAAGGCAGAAGAATATAAAAATCCACAACAGCTTAGGCATAACAACAACACTACAAATAACACTACAAACTAACATAGAAAAAAAGCAGGTAGTTAGAAAGGGAAAAAGGGAAAAAATATGTTAATAAAGTGCCATGGCAGAGAAGGCGGGGGCTTAGGCATAGCATAATGTGATAAACTCTGGATGAATGACCTCTCTATCTTTATATATATAAAGATATATATACACATAGTTTACTCTTCTTTTTTCAACCTCCTGCCAACTGCATTTTAGTCAAAAACAGATGACGCAGATGCATCTTGAAGGGGCACATAGAGAAAATTCTGGTAAATATAGGGTTTTAGGAAATTAGTTAATAAAGTGATTACATTTTTTTAGTGTTGTGAATTTTATCTCCGAAAAATATTTGGATATAAGACATTTTTATGGAGACTGAATTTTAGTGTGAGATTATACACAAAAGGATGTTTTGTATAATATTTGTATTGTATATTATAAAATTTATAATATAAATGATCAAGATCTTTCAAGAACTTAAAAATTTGCAAGGTTATTGTGTTACAGTTTTAAATATAAAATAAATATAAATATTTATTTAATTAAGATCTTAATAGAAGCATTTAGAAATATAATATATTTTTATAGTTCTTTAGTTAGTAAGAAAAGAGAAGGCTGATTTCTGGATGATCTTTGGGGAAAAGTTGTTTAATAAAATATTCTATGAATTAGTTCTTGTTACTGGTGTTTTTTTCTAAGAAATTTAAAACTCTGATTTTAAATCTTCCAATATCTTTGTGGAAAGGTTTCTTATTATAGAAATTAGTTTTTGTTTTTTGGTTATTTTTTTAAATTAATTTAGATCGTTAAATGTTAAATCTTTCAATATTTCTCAGTGCACCGCCAGCATTATTTTGCAGCTGCAGAGATGAAAACTTTTGTGCCACTGGCCATTCTTCTAATAGGCCAACAAAAATCTCTGCCGGATAATGATGATGCACTGACAACTGCAACTGCCACTGCAGCCGCATGCTGCGTGTTCTCTCTCTCCCCGTCTCTTTCGCTGACTATGTTCCCATCTCTCTCTTTCACTCTGTGTTTGTGGCAGGCTCTTTAGTTATGCATGCTGGCGGTTCTTCCACTTCTTTTTTTCGTTTGTTTGTCTGCATTTCTTGGTTCGAGTTCATTGCCGCGAATCATTTTTATTATTTTCTTTCTCTCCGGCATTTTACATTCTGAGCCTCTGAGAGTGGCAGCAGCAGCAGCAGCATAATCATCATTATCGCAACGAGCATCAGCATCATTATCACCTCAGAGTGTTGCTCATAATGAGGGAGGGAGAGAGAGAGCCCAGAGCCCTGAGCCCTGTCTTCTCGACTCACTCGACTACCCTTCAGTTCACTTAGTGTTCATTAGCTTTGTCAGTTTGGATCCCCTTTTCATGTTCCTGAAAAACTCCCCGATCATGATTCAATTATTTGCGAGGGTTTCGGAGGGACAGGAATCTGGGGGAAGTGGTTGCGGTTTTTGGGGATAAGGGAAAACGATTTAAGTTAGATTTCAAATGATAAATTATTAAGCTAAGAAGATAAAGCTGAACTTTGTGGGATTTCTTAATAAAAATATATAATTATAAAGGCCATCAAAATGTTTATTGTGCCTTTAATTGCTATATTAACCACTATAACTACAGAATACTGACGAAGCAGGTGAGATAGGCCCAGTTTCCTAGAAATCATAATTTGCACGCTTTCTTCTCAAAAGCCAGACACGAGTCTTCCCCCTCTTCTTGTCTCTCCTCTCTCACAAATTCTTTAACACATTTTCTAAATATTTTCGAGTTCACGATCAAGATCAACGAAAGAGAAGAAGAACAAACTCAATTGCCGCTAATGAAGCAGGCAAAGAAGCTGTGAGAAGTGAGGCAGTAAAAGGGGTCTGGGATGAATGGGGATTCATCTCTCTCTCTCTCTCTCTCTCTATTATGTTCTCCCTAACCCCCCTTTACATGTCTCTCAACACAGCACACACACACAATTTGACTTTCATTTCTTCTTAGAGTTAGACACTTTTATTGTGTTTCACATTACTTTGTGCGTGTGTGTGTGCGTGGTGCGCTCTTTGGTTTTTCTCCGTTTTGTTTGCCATACGTTTTGTTACTGTTTGTGTTTTTGTTTATTCGGACTTTTCTTGAATTTCTATTTCCAGCATAGATAACCATTTCTATAAGCAAAGTGCGATATTTCACAAGAGTCTCGCCGGAATCGAGTTGACTACAACAATACGGAGCGCATTATTTTCGCCCCTTTTGTTGTGGCATTGTTTTTCTTTTACCAAATTCGTTTTTCTTTTGCCAGTCGGTCTCCCTTTTTTGCCTTTTTTTTGTTTTTGTTGCGTATTTTTGGCATTCCTCGTTCTGATGGTTTTTGCAACTTTTCCTGGTTAACTTTACTTGCTACTTGCCGGGCAGAGAGTTTCCACCAAAATCAGGGGCTTAGTGAAGAGGGTGAAATTAAAGTGAAGGAAAGTAGTTTTAAGGAAGTAAATTAAAATGGAACAATATGCTTTTAAAGCATTTGAAATATAAAGAAACAAAGCTTATAATTATTTTTTTGTAGCCCCTTAAAATAAACCAAATCTAAGCTCTTGCTCTAAATAATAGTTCTCAGTTTATTTTCCGTTTGAATTTGCTTAGTAACCATAAAAGCAAATATATATTACTCCAGATTAAAGTTGCAATCGTAACTAGGTTGAAATGCAGAAATGTTTAAATAAAAGCAGAAAATGGAAGCCGAATCAAATTTAGTATCGAATTACTCAAAAGGAAAATTTCAATTGAGATAATAGAACCTGATTTGTGTTCAAATTAATGGTAATGCTGCACATGTTTCATTTTGATTCGTGGAAAGCTTTTCGATTTAATTGGTTGAAGAAGCTTCTATAATTTCATTTAATTTATGCAAAGATCAACCATTTAAGCTATAAATAAAGAACATTTAGATAAAGCTTTTTAAAGCAAAATAATTATTTAAATTCAGCATTCCATTAAGTAAGGCTTAAGTTTGCGATTCTCAGTGTCTCATTTACTTTGACAAAACCAGATTCAACTTTTCATTAAGTTGAAAAACCTTTTTGAAATTAAATTAAGCTCTTAACACTGCGTGGAAAACCGAAACAATGTGCCATGCTGGGCGCGGTTTTTTTTTTTTTTTGTTGTTTATTCTTTTCCACTTTTCACACAGTGCGCGGCAGACGAAAACCCGCGCCCATTTCCACTCGGAGATTTTGGTGGAAACTCGCCGGGCAGACACTTGTGCATATTAATTGCTTATTGAGCAGGCTTCCCTTTTCCATTTTCTCCCCACTCATTCCCTCACCAATTGAGGGGAACTCGGATGGAACAAAAAAAAAAAACAAAAAAAAAGAAAAACAACCATGGCGTGAAAGAATTGTTTGGGAAAATCCTCGTGCACAAGGAAAGCCTTTTTTATTATTCTTTATCAGTTTCAATCACTCCATGGCACCCAGAAGTAACAATACAGTGGGGCTTCGAAAGTGGTGGTTTTTGGAGAAAAGAATTAAAAAATTATAAGAATTAAATATTTTAGAATTTTGTTAAATAGAATGTCTAAAAAGGCATACTTGAGGGAAGGGAAAAGCTACATGCTCTGGATATTTGATGCTTGGTTGGCTAGAAAATGTAGCAAAGAGTGCCACTAAAATTCCCAAGTAAGAATTTGGTGATATAAAAATATTATAAAATAGTGTTTAAATTAAGTACTTTTGAGTTTTGAGCAAAACAAATTATTCTTCCATCTATTTCCCTTAATTTTTGTTTAATTTATGAACTCGAAACAGGTTTTCTTTCTGAAAAAATTATACTAATATTTATAGCTAATTTCCCCGTGTATTCACTGTACTTCCCCGCTCAGTTCTCAGTTTTGGATTTTCATTCATTCACTCTTACACACACACACACCATCCCTATCCCTCCCTCAATTTCCATTGCCCTCACCTGTCGCATTCATTCATTCATTCATGCAAGTCTCCTTCTCACCTGTTTGTTTTGTTGTTGTTGCTGTTGCTCTTGTTTTTCGTCACTAGCCTGGCTGGCTTCACCGTCTCTCACCCTCTCAGCCTCCCTTGCGTGCTGGAACAAGCGTTTTCCGGCCAAAGGTAGATTTTTCCTTTTCGGGGGTCAGAGGTCGCGGATTCGGGAGCCCCTTTGTTGCAGCCACTTGTGCGCGCCTCTCCCTTTATTTTTTCGTTATTTTTGTTGTTTCTTTCGCTTTTTGTTTATCGCTTGGCCCTTTACTGGTTGACAAAATGCCAAACGCTTGAAATTCCTTTATATCCGTTTTTTATTTTTTTTTTTCTCCCCGTTTTATATGCGTTTCTTGTTGTTGTTGTATTTTTCAGTTAGCGCGCGGTTTTAAAATTTGGTTTATTCTTCTGTGTTTGATGGTGAAAAAAAAGAGTGTAATGCTGTTAGTGCTGATGTTTGTTGTTTTTATTTTCACTGTTGGTTTTCCCTCCACCTCCTTCTACTCCTCCTTCCCCTCCTCCTGCTGCTGTTATTGCTATTGTTGTTTTTCTCGTTAACCTTTTCCGTTCCGTGCACGTGTTTGATTTTTCCTTTGCTGCTGCTGCTGGCTGGCTCTTTGGTGTTGCTGTTCGGGTTTATGGCAACCTGTTTGCCACCGGAATGTTTTCGTGTGGTTTTCCCAAAGAACCAACCACCAAATGAAAACTCAGCTGGAATGCCACGAGTAATAATTATGATTGCATTCGAAAATCTTTGTAATTTCCGCTTTGTTTGGGCCTTTTTTTCTGCTTTTAGTTTAATTTAATGTTTTATGCGCAGCCTTTCAAAGGAAATTCTTTAATCGGTATTTGGGTTTGGTTTTTTTCATTTAATTGGATTATTTTTAAAACACATAATGTAAAGCAATTATTTGAATTAAAAGTTATTTAAATGGAAACAAAGGATTTTTAATGATTTTGCGAAAAAGAATCTGTGGTTTTATTGAAACATTTTGTCACATTTTAATTTAATTTAAAATTCCAAACAGAGGCTCTTTTGAAATAAATATGTTTACTTTAAAAATTCCATTGTTTTCTTAAGCTGAAATATTCTCAAAGTATGTAAATTTAATGTATTACAATTGTGACAGATAATTATATGCAAACAAAAAAGTTGCACAAACTTTTTTCTTATTTACATTTTTCGACTGAAGTATTTATCCAATTTTCCGCAACAGTTTCAACAACAAATAAACAAATCAATTAACGGTTTTATTTAATGCTCGCCCAGAAGTCGGTCAATATCTGTGGAGCCAAGTCGAGTTAAGTGTGTGCTTTAAATTTAATTAAGCCTTCTGCTATTTCTGGTTTTTGTCTTGATCGTTTTTTTTTTTTCTCTTGATTTATTTCTTGATTTTTCAACAAGAGCCCCCAAGTTGGAGAGACCGGTGGATTCTGGTGGCTGCTTTCTAAACACTGATGCACGCTCCGCTGGCGCTGCCCACTCGAGAAAAGCAACAACACCATCAACAACAAGAACAACAACAATAACGACAGTCGATACAACCAACAGCCAAAGACAAAGACAACAAGTTAGACCCGCCGCCTAACGGTAAATCAAATGAAAAACTTCTATTGATAGAGTCTCGTCGAATTCACAGCGGCGACGTCACGGCGCGCGTTTTAAATTTCTAGCTGGAGGAGAAACCGTTGTCCGGTGTTAGCCTCTCTGTTAGCTGTTAGCTTTGAAAAACCAAAAACCGAAAACGCCACAAAATTAAAAACTGGTTCTTGAAACTGGCTTAGAACAGAACGATGGCATTTGCAAGTGCAACGTGATAAGGAAAAGCATGCAAAAATTAACACGCACCAGCATGCACACACACGTACGCGGCGAGCGAGAGCTCTCTCTCTCGCACTCTCTTTCTCTGCTGGAAAAACCGTTTTTCCGGAAAAACCGTCCGAAATGCTCGACTCTTAACAGGTGACTGAAAGCTGAAAGCCAAGAACCGAATGTCCGCAAGTCGGGTTTTGGCCACTGTTAGCGTCTAACAGCGACGTCGCCCGAAGCTGAAGCAGCGACGCAGCAGAGGCACTTCGGCTCTGCCATGTTATCGCGCTGCTAAATGGTGGTAAAAAAAAAGACCGTTAACATTGGTACATGAAAAATATATTAAAATATTTTCGGTGGTGCATTCAACTTCGGAGTCGATCGCCTTTTGCCTGAGTTGGCCAGACATGCAGAGGCATTGGCTTTCAATTATTTAACTAAATTGGTAATTGGTAATTAGCATTTGGTGGTAGGAAGCGAGCACTTGGAAAATATGAACAATTACCAGCTCATTTGCCTATTTTTGAAAGTATAACGAGAAATGTAAAATGTTTTGAGTTTTCCTAAAGCCACAATTTTATTTGTGAGGGGAAATTTTAGCAAGTGCTTAATATAATTTTAAGTGAAGCTTGAGTTAAGAAAGAAGTAATTTCCGACCCCATAAAGTATATGTATTCTTGATAAGCATCACCAGCCGAGTCGATCTAGCCACGTCTTTCTGACTCATTACTCAAAGAAAATACTTTATTTCTTTAAAAGTAATTGCAATAAGGCGTAAAATATCACGTGACATCACTATCAAAATTTAAATTATTTTATTATTTAATTAATTTAAAATTATTATATTACTTTAATTAATATTATTATTATTATTAATTAAATTAAACCTAAAATGTATTTATTATTATTTTTTTAATAATGACGCCATTGAAATGGCACTTCTAAATTCTATAAGCGGATTAATTAACAAAAAATGGAGATAAAACATAAAAAAAATATATAAATGCTAAATTTATTTTTACTTAACATTCCCAATTAACATTAACCACATCTGCAGTTAACAGAAAACACTAACATAGCAGAAGCTGCTAAAAACCGGTCTGAGTTAACAGCATCAGCATCTGCAGACTTCACTTTTAACAGAGACCACGCATCCAAGCTAAAAAACAAATGAAAATAAACAAAAACCTGAAAACAGAAGACCCACAACGTAACTGCTCCCCTGACCTATATGCCGAACATCCTCTCGAGGAAAGGAGCAACCACTAACAAATAAAAAAAAATGGAGAAAATAAAGGCGGACGAGGAAAACTTTAAGCGGAGCTAATTATGTGGCTGCAACATACGAGCAGTTCTGCAGCTTTAAATAGTTGAGCGTTAAGTCGAGTCCCTGAAATACCTCAAATTCTTCCGAATTCCCATTCACGTTCGAGTTTGGCTTCAAAGATTCCGCAAGTACCGGGAATCTGCAAGTTATGCGAATGCGTTCTTCCATGAGCTTAAACTTACTACCTTACATCCTCTTTTACACTTTCTTACTTCTGAAGTTTTCAAATATGCCACTCATAACTCGTAGTTTTCCTGTCAGGAATTTTTTGTGACAGTGAGTACTCATAAAAATCACAATTTTGCATGGTAAGAATTTATAAATTTATTAAATAATTAATAAATATAAAGAGAAACTTTATTTAAAAAAAAAAAACTAGAAAAGAATCCAATTTTAACAGTTAAAAAAAAACCATGAGATTTAAATGTTAAATAAAACTCATTTATCATAATTACATTTCAAAGTAATTTATTAACAAAGAAAGGCTCTTATTTATCCTTTATTATTTGCATATAAAATTAATAAACATTAATTATTTGTTATCATATAAATTTTTTTAATGTTTGTTGTGAATACAAACCTTTTACTTTTAATTAATTTTTTTAAACAGTAATTCTTATGAAGACTACATAAAAATGTTAATATTAAAAAGAGACAAAAGTTTATACTTAATATTAAAATTTTATTATTTCCTTTTTTTTTAGTTACAAAGAAAAAAATATTTTATAAACTATGTTTTATATTATTTTATGATCTTTCCTATCGAATCTCCACTGTATGCCGGCGTCTGACATTGTTTTGGCTGCTGTTATTGTTTCTGTTATCTCCTTTTTTGGGCTGAGTGAATTGTGGCTGCTGTTGAGTTGAGGCCTCAAGGCTGCACTTGTCCTTTTATTTGTATTTTTTTTCTTTTTTGTTTTTTTTTTGTTTTTTTAGTCCTGACTGCGATTTGCTTTGCTTGCCTTTTGGCCTCATCTTTGCTTTCCGCTCTCGCAGGTGACGTGGCCTATTAGCAGCGATAAAAGTCTAAGGCGCTCAACAACAAAAGGATATCCGGCAGAAGGAGCAGAGAGCCGACAGGAAAATTCCACCAGCAAGCAGCACGTGGAGCATGCAACGTGTGTTTCACGCTCGGCTAGATTACGCGACCGGCAAAATATGGATGAAAAATTAGCACATTAAAAATATATATATATGTATATGACTTGTATATGATATCTTAATATGGCATACGTGACGCCGGCAAGGCCCAGCATTTCCCTAATGTGTCGAGATTAGGCCTGAATTCATATTTACTTTTCGTATTTAATTGTGCAAATTGTTTGCCGAATATTTAAAGCATTATCATCACCTAGCTATTGGCAGGTACATTTTCCATATGTTAATTAGCCAGTTGATTATTTATTTAAGGGGGAGAAATGCCGATTTGATTTAGGAGCAAAACAGTCCTATTTATTTAGTCTACATTTTGTCGGTTTTAATGGGGAATAATTTGGATAATTTATAATCGGATTGTCATATTAAATATGTACAAATTAATGGGAATTTAGCTTAGTTTTTTAAATTATTTTAGGCTCTTCCTGAAACATTTTCAAATAATTCCATTGAATCCCTAATTGAGCCCCAAAAAGTATGCTATGAATTTGCGATATACAGCAATTAGTCGGAAATTCTCTGTAATTTTCCTGTTTTCTTTCATTTACCTTAACTTGATTTACAGGCTGGCTTTTATTTTTGTTTTATTTTTTTCTCTCTCTTTGAGTTCAGGATCATTAACATTTCATCGTGTTTTGGACTCGCACTTTTAATTGAGGGCTCGTTTAGGAACTCGACATCTCCATTTCAATTTACATATGCTCATTTTTTTCAGCACTTTATCTTTCTGTGTCTTTCACTTGAGTTTTTATAAAGTCATGTTGTATATTTTTAAGGGTCGGGAGTTAGTTTATTTTTCACAGGATTTTTTTTTCCTAACTTCCCAGCCTTACTAGACTTTTTACACAGTTTTTTGCGTAGTTTTCCCTTTAGTCCTTTCTCTACTTTTCATTCTCATCCTTTGGCTTGTCTATTTTTGCAGCCATCTTTTTTTCTGGTCTCCATTTTTAGACTTATGGATGTTGACGCTTCTTCAGTGGCATTTTCCTTTCTATTTTTTCCCCCATTTTTTTTCGTTCCATTCATCCAGTCTAATTGGCATTTAACAAGGCTCCTTTGTTCGCACACTTTTTTATTTTTTTTGCTTCTGGACAACTTTTCAATTCTTCTCACCTCTGGCTCATTGCATTTGACTTTGTCTGTGTTCACCTGGGATAAATGCGAAATGCCACGGCCATTAATGTCAACTCATTAGACACCGCTAACCATAATCCCAATTCCCAAATCGCAATACCGCCGTCCGTCTTGGATTCCTTGGAGGGAACCAGTCCCAGCCACAAATATGTGACAGGAGAGGGAGGAAGGAAGACCAGAAAAAACCGAAACTCATTCCAAGTCCTTGGACACGTAGCATCGCATAATTACAACTTAATCGCTTGACAAACAAAGCAGACGCCCCCACATAAACAGCAATAACAGCTAAAGGACAAAGAAGGAGGCGCCAGGATAATGCCTGTCCTAAGTTTTAAATGGCGACCCAAAAGTCACTTTAAAGACTCCTCGGTCATTCGACCATTCTAAGCCATGGACATGCTGAACTCCCCTTTATTGTCACGCCTTAAATAGTTAATAGGGAGTAATGGCTGGCAGAGGGGAGATAGGAAAGTTTTAGGAGGTTTTGGGTTCTTGGAGTGAATTTTTCTGACACTGATGTCGAGATTTTAAGATCTTAAATTTATTCAAAATATATAATTATTATTATTATAATTTATATAATATATAATTGTTATAATTTCTCCCAGGAATTTTATAAAATTTCTTATGACACTAAATATTGAATTAAATGTTTCTTAATATGAGTATTAAGAAAAAAGATTACATTTAAAATATTTTACTCATTACCATTATATAGACAATCAAAGCTGAAGAAAAAACTATAAAAACTAAGTTGAAGCATTTCAAATTTATATTTTTCTTAGCTTGAATATATATATTTATCATGTAAGAATATGTTAATATTCTTATTAATTTTGTATTATTAATTTATATTTACCTTTATTTCTTATTTATTTTGTATTATTAATTTATTTTTATCTTGTAAGACTACGTTAATTTTCCTTATTTTTTTGTGTTAGTAAATTTATTTCATATAATTTCTTATTTAAATTCGTTATATATTCTTTATATATTCCTCAAAAACATACAAATTCACCCACTTTTATTTCGAGGCAAGGGTTGACATTGCATGCAAAAACTATTTCCATGTAAGACTAAACCCCCAAAACTGAATATTTCATGACAATTAAAATGTTAACTCTGTCAAGCGGCACGCACATGACCCCCTCCTACCACCCACATACCCACCCACCCACTACGTGCCTCAAATTCCCCCTGCTGCTGCCGGCACCCTTAACCACACAGTGCCACACATAGGGGCCAAGCCCGCAATAAGCTTACACTTACACCTGCTAAAATCCGCCCCTTCCTCTGCTACCTGCCACCTGCCACCTGCCACTTGCAACATTCCACCGAATAATGTTGCGGTCAATTTCATTATCCTTGCCCCCGACCACTAATGCACTGTAAACTAAACTAGTGTCTCTCATTATTATAATAATTATAAGATTAATTTTGAAATAACAGAATAAGAAAACACAATATATAAACATTTTTACACCTTTAGTTCCTTTAAATTGCAAAGCCTAATATATTTAATAAAAATATATAATCTTCTTCTTTTTAAATATTAATTTATAATTTAAATTTCATCACAATATTCCTCAGAATATTCTCTCAGTGCACTGTTAGGCCCTCGCAGCTGTTTGGCTTACTGGAATTAAGCAAGGATTTGGCGGGGCTTCGAAGCGGCAAACACAAAGGATCTGCCTGGACTTAGATTGAGATTTGACCCACAACGGATTCAGTGTTCCATTATTGGCGGGATTGGCAGGATCCGAGATGCGAGTACGACCCTGCATGCATCACTTCATTAGGCGTATCAATGTCACTCGTTCTGTGTGGCATGCATCAATTTCCAGCTGCCGAGTCGGTTGGATCAGGAACTGTGTAGTCACATTAACATGCATCATTTGTCGAAGGACTCAAAGGGCAGAGATGTCCGAGGAAATCAGCATAGCGAAGGTCCTGGCAAAGAGCATTCATAAAGGAGGAACCAAAGTTCGGGTTTTGAGAGGTAAAAAAAGAAAGATAAAGAGGTAAAAAATAGAGAACTGCTGATTATGACATTGATGGAGATTTTTGTGGTTTCAGATTTACCTTTCAAGCTCCGATTAATGAAATTAAAGTTAAAAAATCATGGTAATATATTTACGCATTGCGAATAATATCTAAATAAAATAAATCCTAATTAAATAATATTTAGCCATCTGCTTTCCGCACATTCTGTTTTCCCAAAGCAAAAAACCATAAAATTTACAAAAGAACCTTTTAGGCCATAAACAATATTTAAACAGACAAATTTTTAGGGGAGCTATTTCCGCAGTAATTCAGATTTACTGTGTTTTTCCGCTTTTCCAAAGCAAATACACACTCAAACACATTGTTTGACATTGGCAAAGTTGACGGGGTAAAATTTGTCGCTGAAATGCAAATATAATTAAACAAACCGCAAAAATATTCATACAGCAGTTGGCCATTAAAATTACACATTTTGCCAATTATACTTAGAAAGTGTATGGTAAATGGTGTAAAAAAAAAAAAACGAAACAAGACAATAATTCCCGTCCAATTATTTATTTAAATATATATTTGTGTATAATGTATGCTTTGGCCTGTGTTTCATATTTGTGCTCGTGCATATATCAATTATTTGGCCAATTGCTGTGACTTATTTATTAATTTTTTCCCCGCGAAGCAGGACGGACGTTACCATTTGATTTCAATTTGTAGATTGTCAGGTGGAAATGTGCGTTTCATAAATGAACTTCTTTAAAGTGTCTCGCTGCTCAACTTATTAAAATATTCAATGAGACAGTCAACATTGGTATCCCATTCAATTGTAATTTATATTTATGTGCAGCACTGTACACCTCATATGCAATTTAATTTAATTAAATGTTGAACACATGATTTAAGTGACTTCGTTTGGCGCGGATGTCAATTGAAATGAAAGTGAAACGCTTGTCACAGGTAATGTATTTTATTTGTACATAAATTATAGCTCCGTTTCTTTTTGTTCTTTGCTTTTCCTCCTCATCCTCATCACTTTTAATGCGAAAATTATGAATAAACTGCAGAGCAGACCGGACCAACATGGCGTATACATAATTGAGCAATTGAAATGCAATAGAAATGAATTATGCAAAAGCAACTGTCCGACTAAGTGGAGTGCCGATCAATTTGAATTTCAAACTAAATTGTAATTTAATTAAGTAACGTATTGAAATTAATTAGATGTGAAAATGGAGAGCTGTAAATTAATTTAAAGCCAGCCAGAAATTACTTCATTCGTTAAAGTACATATTTTATGAGTTGGAAAACTTTAATCCTGAATAAGTTTAAAAGGAAACCCTAACTTCTAATTTATCTGCAGGCTTACTCCCTTTCTCGACTATTAACTTCCACCAAAAAGTTCACTACCTGAGAGCCCATCTTTAGACCTCACAATAACTCAAACCGGCTAATGGCCAGCACCAAACAATTTGCAAAACAAGAAAGAGAGTGTTTCTCTCTGGGTTTTTGGGTCACGAGAGGCGTAGACTCTTAACCATAAATTTGCAGGCCAAGTGCCAGGGAAACCCTTTCGGAAAATGCTTGCAACAAAAGGTTGAACTAGAAACAGGAGCCTTAACCGAACAAAGTTAAGAGGGAGACCTACACAAAGGGCATGAAAATGAAAACCTTATCAATAGAGGCACATGTGGTTCAGCATCTGCAAAGAACACTGAGTGGCAAAAAGTTAGAACTAAAAATATATGCTTTTTAGATAAAAAAATAAATCAATTAGAGCTTGACAAAATATTTATTTAATAATAGAAATACGAGGTATCATTAAGCTGCTTGAAATTAAATTAACAACAAATTAAATTTAGGAAAGGGAACAATTTTTAAATAAAAACGTTTGCTCTACATTTCCCACTTTTGCTGTATTTTTTGACACTTTCGTTTGCCAGCGAACAATGAGCGCTGGAATTTATCAAACATTTTGTGGTTGCCATTGTTTCATTGGCATTTTCCTTCCCCTCTTTCCCCTCTGCAATAAAAATTTGACATATTCATGCCGCAAACCATTCAGTTCTATCTTTATAACTCCCAACTGCAGGCCATCTCGCTGTGAATATCTATAATTGTCAACAAATGTTACCCAATTCCAGGCATTTGCATAGATTTTTGGAATAGTCATTATGGTATGATGAGTGGCACCATGATTATTGTGGCGGATGTGGATGCCTTTGCCTCTGATGATGATTTCCATGTGTCATGGCAAGCTGACAGCCTCGGCTTAGTGCTGCTAATCGATTATGCAAAAAATAAAATGGAATAGAATAAAATGCTTGCCAAAGCAGAAAGCAAGAGTAGCAGATACGAAAAAAATGGAAAAGGAAAAGAATCAAGGCAAAAGTTTGAACAGCAAAATGTGGAGACTCATCGATGGATACTCGGCAAAAAAGAAATTGTTTTGCCACTCATCATCTCTTTGCAGCAAAACCAGCTTCAGCTCGGGACAAAACCCCAAAGTCAATTAAAGGATTTCCAACCCATTCCTCTAAACTTTATTGTCACACATTGGAGAATGTCTGTTGGGAGCTGGGTTTGGGTTTTCGGGTGAAACAATGGCAGGGATAAACCACAAAACTGTATTGTAACCTGAAAAATTAAAATCTCCATTGGGGGGGGGGGAGAACCAAGCCCGATTTCGTATTCCATAAAATTCGTGCCAGTTTCTCTCTTGAATGGTTATCCGATTTTATGTGAGGTATTAAAGGATAGTTAAGAGGGAATATCTGATGAAATGGTAATCTTTCAAGTAGCTTTATCTTAAAAACCTCGTTGAATTGGATATAAATTTGTTGGAATATTCTCTCTGTTTTTTGTTGGTTAGAAATTAAGCTGCTAAGGGAATATCAAGGTTCAACTAAAGACTCTTTAATAGCAAGATGCATAACGAAAAGGAGTACAAGAGAGCTGCTGTTCTAGAGCGCTCTCACTTTCTTTCTCTATCTCTCTAGCTTTTAAATCAAATTTCAAGAGAGCAGCTTTTGAGTCTAGAGTTATAAGGACTTCAAAGAAAATCATATGGTGTTACTCATCTTAATTTTAAATTGGTGTTTTGTTTAAAAGAAAAGAGCCTTTTAAAACTATTTTAAAATATGTCGTTCATTATGAACACATCTTAGAAATATTATAATTAAATGTATTTAGCTAACGATAAATTGTTTATATTTTTATTTCAAACACTTTTATGACTAAAATGTTTAACAAACCCTAAAAAATACCCTACACTTCGAGGTTTACCTAAGCATTTTCCGGAAAAGGACGTGCGCCCCTTCACAGCATCGACCAAAATCGTTTTCCCAATACTGCAATATCCTCTCCACTGTGAACACTCGAAAAGCACAACCACACCAGCAATTTTAAAGCAGTCAAATGAAGGAGCGGCCAAGAAGGATATATGCCAAAGGATGGGGGGACAAGTGCTCGCATTGATGGTAAAATGTTTTTTGTGTCTGTGGCTGGCTATAGGAAGGAAGACATACGAATGACTCCATATGAATGACGACGAGTGAGTGAATGACGACTGCAATCGAATGACTGACTAACTGACAATCGAAATTGGGGGAAGGTGTCCGTCCCTCTGACCGGCTTTTGTTGTGAAGTGAAATGTTTACCAGATTTGAAGTCGTAAATTGATTTGATTTTGGTCATTTCTGCACTTGTTTGCCTGCAAAACTTTTCCTTCTCTGTACGAAAGTGGCAAAAATTTCAATCGAGACGACCAATTTGTATGTGTATTTACAGTGAGAGTGTATAAGTGTTTAGTGTGTAGTGTGTGTGTGGGCGTGATTGATGGGGGGCGTGGCCATTGAGAGGGGGAATCCCCATTCAGCCGATAAGTTACGCTCAATTGAGTCCTGTTTGAACTGCTGATGTGTGCAATGCGTCTTGGATTTCCCGTCTTTTGTTTACTTCGATCTTTTTGCGGTTGTTCTTGGCTGACAATTTGCTGCTGCTTTTGTTTTTGTTTTAGTTTTTGTTGTTGTTTTTGATGTTGTTTTTGTTGTTGTTTTGTTGTTATTTCCAGACACTTTGACATTTGACATGCCAGTGGAAGTTTTAAGCACTGGCACAAAAAACAAAATAGTTGTCAATTAAGCAAAAAGAGGACACTCGAGTGCACCCTCCCGAATAATGAATGATGTGGTTGCTGTGGCCAAAGTTCAGGGCTTACAACCGATGATAGATGCGAGATATAAATATACTTTTGGGGAATGGATGTGGATGTGGCCTGGGTTGGATTGCAGGACCTCGAAATGTTGTTTGTGGCCGTTGGCCATCGAAGGACTGAAGAGCAAACTAATCAGAGTGAGTGGAAAGCTTCAAAATTTGCAGATTGACTAAAGGTTAAGGATTAAATTTGAACTTTTTTACGGTTTGACAATCGTTGTTTTAAATTGATTTTGTTGTAAAAGGATTGTTGTTTTATAAATTTCGATTGTTGTAAGTGAAATCAGGAAACCAATATTGACTTTTGACAGTTGAAATTTATAACAAATCAAAGCTAAATCAGAAACAATTCAAATGATGTCTGTAAACTTAAAGCAATTTGCTTTTTGTTGTTATTAAATAGAGAAAGAATTCCTCATTTTATTCGATTTTTATTGTTATTAAATAGAGGAAGAATTTTTTATAATTAAATCAGCTTTGATAACTATATTCTCTCACACTTGACTATTAAAAAATCACCTTAAATAATTACCTAAATATTTACTATTCCCACTAAAGTTAAATAAATGTTAAATCCTCACCCCACAAGGACTCGTATTTTGTCTGTCTGTGTTTACAAAACCTTTCCCCTGATCCTGGCCACACTGTCTCGTCTCTGGAGCACTTTGGTTTTATCTATTTAAAACAGCTGCCCGTATAAGCCATAACTTGTATGTTAATAACCCCAATTATGCGCAGGAATATACCATTTTGTTTCTCACCTTCCTCAACTCATGAATTTTTAGCTGCCTGTTAGTTCCTTTTGCTCCATTTTTGTTTGTGTTTGTTTTGGTTTTTGCCGCTCATCCCGGTTCACATTATGGCCACTTTTGTTGGCCATGGTGCGTTGCATTATCACGTCCTAGTTTTATGTGCTATTAAGTGCAGTATAAGCTTGCGGGCCCTTTAAAGTGTGCCATAATCTTGGCCACGCGGATGCTGGCCACAGAGTAATGGCCAGCACTTTGGGTGCCTGCATTCAGCACTGAATTTAGCCCCATAAACTGACTTCTGGTCTGAGTTCATTTTTAGCCAGACACGAGACTCGCATTATTACTATAAATCCGTTGGCTTTAACCACAAAAGAGGGGAGGAGACAGATCAGCAGACAATTTAAGCCGGCTTAAAAGTGTTGACAAAAAAATAACATTATATATAAAAACTAATATTTACTTTTTGACTTTGTTTACTTTGATTTAATATTTTGTATTTGCTTTTAATATTTGCGGAATAATAACAAATTGTAGCTTTACACTTTTCATTTTATGGAAAAACTTTCATTTCATTTGTCAGCTTGTTGACTTTGAATTTTCATTGTCTAACAATCTTTACTAAATTCGATTTGCATAATAAATGAATGCAGCCACTGTTCGCTTCACTGAATAATAAATTAAATTATGTATATTATTTAATTTGAATATGTGTGTAGAGCATATTAAACAATTAAGAGACAGACATGAGAGAATAAACTCTTTGTCAGGGAGAGTTATAAAGTTATTTGAATAAAATGTAATTAATTCAATTTGTAGATAAATTAAATAATTGAAAGTTAACTAACATGGATTATAGTAAATGTTTAAATTGTATCCATTAAAATCCAATAAAATGTAATAAAAATTCTTGTTATTAACAAATTTTCCAATTACATAAAACTATTTATTAAACTTAAATGTACTTTAAACCCCTTAAGAGTTACTCGATTAAGTCTTTTGTAAACTTGCCTGAAACTGAAATGTTTTATGAACTTTTAATACCAGTTCCTTTTCAGTTCCGGAGGTTGAAATATATACCCATACCTCTCTGCCTGGATTACTATATGTTTTACCAGCCGAGAGTTTGTGGCACCTTTCAATTCATTAGCAACTTTATGTAGCACACACACAGCAGAACTTGGACTGGCCAACAAAATTTACGCAGCAAGAAGAAAAACAGGGAAGAAGAAAAATATGTGTTGCATCGAATAAAATAAACTAAACTTGGCTTGACTTGACTTCCAGGAGCAAGGACGACGAGCAGGAGACACATGGCAGAATGGAGTCGAGAGTAAAAAGCGAGTCAATGTATGCTACTGTTTTTCTTACTAATATAAAACTTGGCATTAAACGCGAAACGAGACGACGGGGAAAGCAGCCTGAACTTGAGAAGTCAAAAACTCCCAAAGAGGACTTATGAGAATGCCATGGAAAAGCGGGAAATGCAGGAGGAGCGTTGCTTGTTTTGAGCGCAAACTTTGGCGCTGTATCTCCTTCTGCTGCCAGCATTTTCCCCCTTCTCCTTCCCCCTCAGGTCCTGATGCCCTCCTGATAAAGTTTAACTAGCGCCAAACACAAACACAATACACCCTTACACCCTTACGCATAGCATAAAGTGGAAAGGAGCTGATGGAATGCAATAAGCCACGAAGGAAGTGATGCCAATTTGGCCAGGTTTTGACTTTAAGAAGGTATTTAGTTCTAAGATTTTATGAAATATATATTGCTATGAACATGGTTATATTTTAAATAAATAAATTAGGCTTTTATAAGCTGCTAAAAAATTAGAAGCTCAAGAAATTTCTAAGAACCTTAATTCAGCTTTAAAACAATTGTTTTTGTTTTAATAAAATAATTCCTTTGAATGATGTGCTTTTGAAATTACCAAACTTATTTTAAATAATTAAATTATGCTTTTACAAGCTGATAAAAAATTATGAGCTATGTTGTATTTAATAATTCTTAGAACCTTAATTCAGCTTTAAAACAATGGTTGTTCTTTTACTAAAAATAAACTCTTTGAATTATATAAATATTTTTTGAGTCACTGATCATTAAGGTCAAATTTGAAGTAAAATTCAGACAACCTCTGACCCTTTGGCAGCACTGGAAAATTGTTAGTGAGAAACGGATGCATGAAAACGGTATGGTATGTGAAAAGTTTCTCCTTTGGCCGTTGTTTGTGTATTTACTTGGAAGCCGTTAAGTTTCATTTCCGTTTCATTTCATTTCGTTTTATTACTTTGGTCAGTTTGATGATTTTTTTCTTCTTTTCTTTTGCAGTTTTCTATTTGTTCGAGCTCCAAACCCCTTTCATTCTTGTTAGTTTTGAGTTCGGAATCACTTGCGCCTTTTGGCTTTTTGACCCCACCTTCGACCTAGCTAGTTTTTTTTCTTCAGCTGCTGCTGCTGCTGCTTTTTCTGCTGCACTCGAGTTAATTGAAAGCTTAACCTTTACATGCACTTACAGTGGTAGTGTTGGAGGGGCCACGCCCCCTTGTAATGCCCAATGTCAGCGCAATCAACGACACGCCCACCGACAAATGACTCAACTCATCCCGGCTCCTGCTCCGTCATCGTCTTCAGTCTTCAGTGTTGAGTCTTCAGTTTTCTGTCGCCTTCGTCATCGTTTTGGTTTCGCTTTTCGTTTTCATTTCGTTTGCCGTCGTCTTTTAATTGCCGCTGACTTCTTTAGCTTCTTGGCCGGGTTCTCGTCTTCTTCTGTGCGTTTTGGGCCACATTACTTAGGCACGCGCTTTAAGCGCTTTGCCACACCCACGGGTACCTCCCTCCGAGTGCCACAAATAGGGTCAGTCAAGAAGCATTTGAATCTAGGGGGAGCAGCAGCCGTTTTTCGGGCACAATTTGGGTGTGCGGAATAGTTATCTAGACATGGAAAGAAATTTTACACAAATAATATTATTCATTTTCTATTTTTATACCAAAATTCAACTAGTTTGAATGAGTTATTTGGTTGCTAGGGAGATTTTAGTTTATGTTCAAGACTTATTTATTTTTTGAGTCTCCTAAAAGTAGGCAATGAATTGTGTGCTCGAATTTCTGAGAAATTTAATGGTAGCTAAATTTATATATAACTTAATTAGTTGCTTAGTTTTTTACCAGGCTTTTAATATAATATTTAATATAATATTATTTTAAAAATAATATTTATTGAATTTAATATTTTTAAACTATCTAATGTTTTTTTTTTACATTTTTAATTAGCTTAGTTTACTTTTAAAAATTATTCTCTGTGCATTTTAGTGCAACTACCAAAGCTGTGACTACATCAACATCGACTACTTTGTCTGGCTCTTTGTTTTCTTAGCTGGGCGTCATCATTACCGTCAAGAGTCAGCCGGCAATCGTCTTGGCCCAGACCGCAATTTGCCTGTTAACTGGCAACTGCCAACTGGCAGCTTAACTGCTAGAGAAGGAATGTCGCCCACAATGTCTTTTCTTCCTTAAAATAAAAATAAATAAAAAGAAAAAGAAAAAAAGAAGTAAAAATAAAAATAAACAAAAATAAACTTAAAACTAGCTTGTTAATACAGAACAGTGGGTGAGGAGTTTACAGATATCTGTATAAGTTTCATATATATTTTCTTATATTTACTCCAACTTAAGTGAAGTATTTAACTAATTAAAGCTCAAGTTTAATAGTGTTTAAGCTAATTATAGCTCACATTTAATAGTGTTTAAATGTCATATTTTCTTTTCACTTTCCTTCTTGTCATTTTAGTGACGAAAAATATGTTTTAATTTATATAATTTCTTTGTTTTTGTTTTTTTGTTAGATTGCCCAAAGCTAAACTCAACTGAATGTTCATTTCGTGTCAGAGATCAGAGCAATTAGTGCTAGCTATTAGCTGTCAAAGTCATTAAACCCGGAATGGTCTCTGGGGTGACTTCAATTTTTTGACAAATCGCAGAGCGAGCCTACAGAAAAACTCCAAGTGAATTTCTTCTTCGTTGAACACACCTCGCTACCAGAGAGACTCTTTAGTATGCAAAAATTCTCCAAGGTTAGGGCTTTAATTAATTCGCAAACGCAAAAGAGGAGCAGCCGTCGTGCTCTGTGCGGCAATTGTATAATTAGTGCCAAACCATCTCCAACTCGGGCACCCACACTTCTCCCTTGGACACTCCTCGAACCTCTGGCGAAGGTGTTCAATTACACAAATGAATGCCGGAGAAAACGTCAAAAACTTGGCATTTTCCACGCACAGCCTCAATAAATTTTAAGTGTGCCATGGCAAGGGGCGTGGCTGACCAAAGTCTACGCCCACGGAGAGCCCACTAAATTATTTCATTGATGAGCTCGCCTTTGGTTGGGGCACTTGAATTCGCTTTCTGGTGCTCTCGAGCTCTCAAGTATAAATCTTTCGATGGGTTGGGCAGCTGCCTCGAGTCAACATCGCATCCATTACAAGGCAGAGTCTACATAAATAAATAAATAAATATTTCCGCGCTGAAAATCTATTTGAAATGCAAAGCTCGAACGGGATAATATGTCAACGTTGAGAGCAGGAATTTCTCAAAGGGAAGACTATTTAATTTCGAGGGAGGTAAGTTAATGTTTAGGGAATATAATTATTCAAGGGAAAATTTGTATAAAATATAAGTAAATATAAATAATATTAAAATAAATATTAATAAAATAATAAGTAAAAAAAAAAAACCTCTGCTTTAAGACAAGTCCAGCATTTTCTTTTTGTTTTCAGATACTTCTTTGTTCTTAGAATTCATCAGAGATTCATATATTATTCATTTATTATTTTATATAAACACCAGCAAATCTTCACTTAAATCATCATAAAATTTTCAGAAAAGCCCACAGCAATTATTTTTAATAATTTTTGGTGATTCTCCGCGCTTCCATCTGCATAATTCAGCTCACACGCATCTTGATTGCAAAATCGGCAATTCAACAGAAATTGCAACATAAACGAATGAAAAATGGAAATGTCTTCGTTTTGTTTCTTTTTCCCTTTTTTTTTGGCAGCAAAAGTTTTGGGAGAGTGAAAAAGAGCTGTTAGTGGGGATTGTTATTGCCGGTGTGGTATAACAACTTATCACACAGCTTGCCGCAGCTTCTTGCAACACCCGGCGCAATTTGCAACATAAGGCAAACACAGGCTATATAAACGGAGACTTGGACACCGAATACGGAATTAAGTGTTTGTTGCGATACCCTTTTTTAAGATATAAGACCCTTGCAGGGGGTATTATAATGTATAAGTTATGATAATATAAGATAAGATAGCACACATAAAAAGCTCACAAATATCTGGCTTTCAGTTGTAACCATGATAAAGCTATATAATTATAATTGTATCCTGAGTTGTAACAAGGTTTAAAATTGAGAAACTAGTTTGCTTAAAAACGGACGGAAGGCTAGATCAAGAATATATGTACTTTATAGGGTCAGAATGACTTTACTGCGTTCCTTCTGATTAAAAGTAATATTTCTTTCTTTACTTTAAATTAAAATTTTAGTTAACTAAACTACTTTGAATATATAAGTTCATTATATTATGTCAGAACCTACAACTCCAGAGTATTTTCAAATTCGTATACCTTCTTCATAAACTCTTCCACAAATATAAAAATAACAATAATAATAATAGAGGTAAAAAGTAAATAAAAATGTCGAGCAAATAAATTACGAGTACTCGCGCCTCTTTTGTACATCTCACCTTTATGCTTTTATGATTTAATATGGGAAAATGCCTCTAAAATGACCCAAAAAAAAAGCAAAGTGGAGAGGGAAAATGAAAACAGATGCAGAGAGACACAACGTGGAACCACTTACGAGGGGGGAGTGAGGCAGCGGGTGGCGTTTGGCAACACGTGAACAATATAATCGCAAAAATTGCTGTTACCTCCCAACCTTTATTATTTTTTTTTTGTTGTCGTGTTGACTCTGCCACTTACCTGTGTCCCGAGCCTCGTTACACCTGTGTGTCTGTGTGTGTGGCATCGCTGATGGGGCAACAAGTGCTGCTTTTTATAGCCACTTGTTTTATTGTTTTTGAACAACATTGCAGATAGTCAGCAGAGAGAGCTAAAAAAAGTTTTAAGAGGAGGTTTAACATAACTATTTGTGGGTTATAAAAAAATATAAAAACGTACAATTATTATTATTTAATTTAAATACAAATAACTGTAATTGAAATAAGAATTAGTTTTCTTTCTAATTTTCAAACTAAGCATGCTTTTGCCTCTGGTTCAGTTGACCTTTTAAAAACCATGTACTTATAATCTCGTTCTTTTATTCTGCAAAATTGTGAAGAGTTGATCTTAGTCTTCAGGTTCAATATTGGCCTTTGGAGAAGATGATGAAGACTGCCGCGAGACCGAAGCTCCCTGTAAAAAAGCCGGTGGTGGTGCCCACCACCGCACCGATACCCCAGAATACTCCCCAGAATCCTCCCCAGAATCCTCCCCAGAATCCTCCCCAGAATCAGTTGGAGACAGACGTCGAGTGAGTTGGACATCGCTCCCTTTGGCTTTCGAATATACAAAAAACCCATCCTTGGATTCCACAGCCTCGATTTGCCGCCTCCTCCGCCCAAGGGTCTGGGGGAGCTTCAGCGGAAAATAGAAGATGTAAAGGCTCTTGTGCAAACCGAGCCGCATGGCAACGATCTGCGCATGCTCTTGTTCACGGTGGCGGCCAGCAATGATCGCTTCGAGAGCACGCTCGTTCCGTTGCCACCGCAGTTCAGGGCCAAGGTCGGATATGGCTGCCTGGTGGAGCGACTGCGTCGTGCCATTGAGAATAACTGGCCCAGTCTCCGGGTTATACCCACAATGCTTAACAGCAACGAGGAGCTAATGGGCTTGGCTAACGATGATATTAATGCCTGGCACCTTCTACACTGGCTGCTTATGCCGCATCCAGCGTATCCCTCATTTCGCCGTCTCTCGATCCTCAACCTGATTCCCCTGTGCCGCACCATGGGCCTGGGCCAGCCCACCGAAGAACCTCGCCTCCTGGTGGGCATCAACTATGAAGCAACCTCTCCTCTGCAGTACAAGTGGCGTCAGCAAATCGAGGTGCCGCGCTACTACGCCTTCCTGGGTGTGCCCCTCGACAAGGTGTATCGTTTCCTATACACTGGAGATCTGGATATACCACCGGGTGAACCTATACGCCTCCATTTGCAAATGGAGTTTGCCTTGCAGCTCTGCAGTGAGCAAGCTGAGGAGCAGCAGCAGCAGGAGGAGCAACATCAGGAGCAGCAGGATCCACAGGCAGAACAGAAATCAAAACCTAAGGAGCTGTGCTGGCGGAACTCCTTTCTGACCAACACGGACCAACGGGCACTTATCATTTGCGAGCTGCCCGCCGAGCTGGACGAGTCGATGGCCAACTGTCCAGATAGGCATTTCCTCGAGTTGCTGGTGCAGGATTCCGCGACTTTGAAGCCCTGTTACCTGCTGATGTATGAGAAGCCGGTGGCTGGGAAAATGATGCAAAACTGGCCAGGAAACCCCGTGGGGGTGACGCTTCCACCACCAAGTCGATCGTTGATAAAACGGACTTCCAGCAAGTTCATTCGAGTGTCCAACTTTTTCAGCAATCTTAAGCGATTGCTCACAAAAACTAAGTCTACGGATAACACAAATTAAGGGATAGGAAAAACTAATTCAAATTTCCGATTCCCGATTTTGCATTCAAGGTTGGACAGACTTTGAATATCCGTCACTGTTGGTTGTATTATGTAAACAGTTCTAATGAATATCCTTAACACACAAAATAGTTATCAAATTAAGCTGCAGGTGATTCAGATTGTAATAAATTTAGTGTTGTATTTATAGTTAACAAATCAAAACTCTTTCTGTTTCCTGGTCTGTTTCCCATCCTTTTATTTAGTCTCCCAACCATTTAAGAGACAAAAGGCCTAAAAAGAAAAGACCTGCCCAAAAAGTTCGCGTCACTTTCAGCCCGAAAAACCAAGGCAGAGGAAAAACTAATCAAGCCCGCGGCTTTTGGCCGCAACTCCCCCATTAGAGGAGCGTGAAAATTTGGCCAAAATCAGGGCCCACATAAAAGTGGATGGAAGGGAGGCTAAGGATGGGGATACTTGGGGGCGGGTCACGTGCTGGGGCTGACGGCCTTCCGAAATCTCATCAATCAAAATCTTAGTGTGATAATAACGAGCGAGAGAAATCACAAAGCATTTCTTTCAACTACAAAGAGCCACTAACCCACAATTCGGTTGAGGAAGATGATAATGATGATGGTGATGATGAAGGGGATGATGTCTCAAGGAACTCCGCGAACTGTAATGATGATGATGATGATGTTGGGGTGGATGCTGGGAATGATGAAGATGGTTGTGGAATGTCTAAGTCTCCACTTTGCTGACGTAATGACCCGGGCTGAGGGGCTTTTTTCGGGTCTTTATCCTTCTGTCAGACGAAGACGCGTCGCGCAATTTCCCGAGGCCTCCGGCTGGCCGCAGACAACAAATCGAAACTTCCGCCTCATGTCGGGCTATGGCCTTAATTTGAAAGTTAAGCGTTATAAACACGTTCATTTAACGCCAAAACCCCCTACAGCCCTCCCCCCGCTTTTCGGTTTTCCCAGTTTCCCTCAGTTTTCCCCCAGTTTTAGCCCTGCGGCCATGTATCCATGGGTTCCAAAGCTAATGTTGCGCGATTTCGAAACACAAATTGCTGTCATTAAAACCATTTCAATGCGGAATAAAAGTTGTGCCAAAAAAAAAAGACAGAGAAGCTGTCGGAAAAGAACTAAGTAAATAAGAAGGAAAATCAAATGGAAATGCCGGGGCCCAACCACAGTAAAAATAAAATTAGACAGAGTACGGGAAAGAGACAGACTTTTGTCCGCCAAATTGAAATTGTAATGAAATGGAAAGCAGAGGAAAGCTGGGGCCATGCAATTAGACGTCTGCTTGATGAGAGTCAAGAGAATTTAAATAATAATCATGAGAAGTTCATAAATAAGTCATAAAAGTTAAATTTGCATAAGCAACTGAAGAGAACATATTTTTTCTAGGCTTTGGTTTGAATAAGTTATGTTGTATTAACAAATTATGTCAAATGTTATGAAGATTAATTAATATTCTAAATTAAATTTAATTTTAATGCAGAAAAATAACAAGTTACTCTTATAGATAATCTCTTTCCCCTTAATTATTATTGTATTTAAGTAAACTTCATAATTGAAATAACTTCTCTGCTTAAGGTAAAAAAAATTAACATTGAAAAGTTTCCTCCTTTCCTAGAATTTCCACAAGTTTTCCGAAAACATTTTTCCACCCACAGATAACTGATTGTGTTGACCAGAGTAATGCCTCGATTTAAATTGCATTTGTTGGCAACTTCAACTGCAGCCGGCAGCGTGTCATAAATGTCGGCAGACAAACGAAATGAACTGGGGCACGTTCCTCAACCCTCCACCAACCGACCGACCTAAGCCCCGGATCCTAATCCGCCCTTCAGTTCTGGAGTTCTGGACAGCAAGGACTTTGGCCGGAAAATTGGAAAACGCCAGACACACAGCAGATAGCACCCAGAAGCGACCCACAGACACACTTGACATCATATCGTTGCGTTTGACAAGAAAACTGATTTGTCATCGCCGTAATGAGCTCGGGGCCTTGGCTCCCTCGCTCTTACCTCAATGAGATGGCAAAAGTAAAGCACAAAATGCAATAAGCAGTTCCCATTAAGCACAAGATGTGGCACAAAGATGTCGCGGAAGTGGAGACAGAAGTATAGAAATGCGAGATCAATGGAGCTGAAGAGTTTTTTTTAGATGATACAAAGACAAGATAAATAGTTTTGAGGGAATAACAATAATATTTCAAGGAAGCTCTAATAAAAATAAATAAATGATTTATATACAGAATTATTTATATACCATTTGCAATTTAAACATTATTAGACATGTTTGGGCGACATGTTTTAAAATAAAACAATTTAACGAAACCCAATTATTTTTTAATATTTATTTTATTTGAATATTTCACCACACATTTTCTTCTTCGTGTATAACTTCTTTTTCCCCAATTAAATACCTTGAAATTGATATGAAAACTACATTGCCTTCATGACCTGGAAAAAAGTGATGTAACTGACTTGCATGTAACTTTGAAGTCTGTTGCAGTTTTCTCATTAGCTACCAAATCCCCACATAAACTTCTGACAGTGAGTGGGCAACAAATCTCTCACTGTTTACTCTAGAGAAATAAGAGAATGTCAGAGAAAAGTATTTGGGAATTCAATTTAAAGAAAAATAATAAATAAATCCTAAGAAAATTATAAAAAAAAGAGTAAGAGAGTATAATTAAAGGTATTTTAATTAAGAATAATTTACAGAGAATGTTTTTATATTTTATATCTTTATTATATTCTTCTCTTTATAAACAAAAATTTTTATGCGTCAATATTTTACACACTTTGTAAGCACTAAATATTCTATAACAGATTATATAATATAGATGAGATATAAATTTGATTTATTTAACAAAAAATCTATTGCTTCCTAACTGTCACTCTACCATCATCAATACCTTAGGCATGTTATCTCTTTTATTTATCCAACGTCAAAGTTGATTAGCTTGTAAATTAAATTATCGAATGCTTGGTGCTTGAATTGGTTTTCAGCAACAATATCATAGAGAGTGGTTCGAAATTGAATTGTTATTGAATTCCCCCTTTGGCATTCGAGGAGCTCCCCAGGTGGTGACATGATTACCTGTCAGTGTAACTAACTTTAACCCTCATCCCAAGTTGAGTCGAGAGATGATGGCAAAACGGAATGGAGTGTGTGTTAAACCAGCATGCCTCCTACACTATATCTACGTACGTTAGTCATACGTACACACATCCAACCCACTTAGACACACACTCATTCGTGGCAAGGTCAACAGGGTCGCAGTGCATTTAAGCGTTTGCGGTAGCTAACTAACTAACTAAAAGTGAAGAGAAGAGCCAACACAGAGAGGGGGAAGGCCCAGAGCCAGAGCCAGAGCTGGTAACCTTTTGGTTCTAATAAATTCAGCTCATGAATGGCAACGGCAACCCACACACATGCCCGCACCGCCTGCAATTACCAAGTGGTAAGTGGTAAGTACTTGCCAGTTGCAACCACTCACCAACTTTTGCCTGCCCTGTTAAGCCCTGCTCTTCGCTCTGAGCACACGCATTAAAATTAAAATTGCAACTAAAATCTAAATCAACTTAATTATTTCCAACCGAGAATTGACACAGTTCTTGTTTGGATTGAGTTGCTCTCGTTTCGTATGGAGGCGAACTGAAAGCAAACTCTTCCAGCGAACCGAACTCGAAACACGTTCCACATATATTGCAATGTGGTTGGGTGACAATAATTCCAGCCGCAGCATCCGGTTCTGATCTGTTCGGTGAGCTTCTGGTCCCGTTGATGGCTCGGACCGGGTTCTGGCATCTCTCTCGACTTGGTCTGGATGCTGGCCTCCTACTCCTCCTCTTCATCTCCGTTCTGGCCAGGTCTGGTCTGGCCCATTCGCTGTCGTCTGGCCATGTCAGCAATTAGATTACACCGTGTGTGTTTGCGACTGTCTGGGCGTGCTGTTGGTGTGCGATTGTGCGTGATTTGTGGGGACCAGGGTTGGCAAGGGGGTTGTAGAAAAATCTATCTATCTACTATTTTTCGAATTTTGTGAGATTTTTTTTTAGACCTGAAAAAAAAGGAACTCTAAAAGTAATATTTCTAGGCAAAGTAAATATATGAGTCTTACGGTTCTTATTGTAATATGATTTTTGAGTTGTTTGTTTTGCATTCGTTTAAGAAGTTTTAAAAGACAGTAAGTATTACTTTTTTATACAAAATTTAGAATTCATGATTCATAATTTAATGTTCCTTTTTTTCAAAGAGACTTTAGATTGTTTCTACTTTTAAGAATCCATAATTTAATATGATCTTTGATTTGTTTATTTAGCTTTGCCTTAAGATCTCTTAAGGGATAGTAATTCTTTAGTTTCATTGTTCTTTTTATTATACAAAATTAAGGTTTTATGATACATAATTTTATGAACCTTTTTTTTCTGAATGACTTTAGATTGTTTCTACTTTTTGGAATCCATAATTTAATATGATCTCTAATTTGTTTATCTTCTTTTTGCTTAAGCTGTTTTAAAGGGTACTAATTCTTCTTCTTCTATTGTATTATTATTATTGTATTATTTTTATTCTATAAAATTAAGATTTTATGATATATAATTTGATGTTTCCTTTTTTTCTAGTGGCTTTTGATTATTTCGACTTTTTAGAATCCTTCACTGCATCCCTGTCCAATTCAGTTAGCACACAAATACCATTTGGCCGGTGGCCGGGTCTTGTTTAGTTAACTGCATCGGTGTTTTTGTTTTTGTCGTTTTTTGCTTTTGTTTTTGTTTTCTGCTTTTGTTTTTTCTGTTTTCTGGCTGTCGCTCGCAACTGACGCATTTGTAGGAGCTGCATCTGTGGGGCATCTGTCGCTGCCGCTGCCGTTACACATACGTCGCGTTGTACACGTCGCTCATACGCAGCATGACACCGCCCTCTAAGCAACCATACCGCCGCCCTTTCAGTACGCTTAGCACCACCCGTAGCCACCCATACCACCCCCCTTACCCACCTATAACACCCCTCCGTAGCCACCCCTTACACCACCCCCTCCCCTGCAATTCCACCCACTCTTGTTTGTACACACGGCAACGTGTTGCATGCAAATGAATTTCATTTGCCGCACTCGTCGTCATTGTTGGTTGCCGCTGTCTCTTTCTGATTCTATCCTCACACCCTTCCCCTCTGTCCCCCCCACTTTAGGCCCCTATCTTTGTGTCGACCATGATTTATGTGCACAGACGTTGCCCATTGTCGCCGCCTTTTGGTTACGCCTGATTTCAACGAATTTTATGCATTGAACCCAAAGAGAGATGCGGTCAGAAATTGAAATCTTGTTTACCACAAATATGTTTTGTAAACAACTAACAATTAAGAAGAAGAAGACTTTAAATCAATTAGGCTGCTTTTTGAGTTAATAAAGCGGAAGATTTATATTTTTAAGCTCATTATTTGCCACGAAGGGAAATAAAGGAATATAACAATGAAACAGAAAGGAAGATGTTTGAATAAATATATATATTTTTAGGAAGGGAGAAAGATTATTATATTTCTTTACTCAAGGAAACAATTAATTGAATGATTTATTTGTAAGCTTTATAGATATAGAAAAACTTAAAGTATATGTAAATATAACAGTTAACTCGATATAAAGTTTATAAAAGGATTTAAATTCATTTTCATGCTTTAAGCTCATTTTAACTTGTGTTTATCATTGCAACAAAGCCATTAATAATAATATTCCAATTAAGAAAGTATATTATATATGCTCTTCAATAATATAAATTAAAGCAAGCTTTATAATAACAATCTTAATAGGCTGGCCAAGTACATATACATTACATTTTCATTATTGTTAATTGCCTTTAGATAAGATAAGATGCTTGATGCTTAAATTCTAATTGCCCATTCATCTTCACGAGTATTTCCCGCTTTTCCAGTCTCAAAGCAAGAGTTGCATCCTTCCAAAGAAATTCAGCTATGTACATATATTAATTGGATCGTTAAGAGCTTATCTGCCGCATAGAGATATCCCTCGTTTAGTTAACAATTCACACTCATTAGCATTTAAACGAATAACTCTTCTCTCTTGCATAGTGTTTGGGTTTTTCGCAAATGCAATTTGAATTGTTTGTAATTAAGAGTGGCATTTAGTTGCCGGCCAGTTCGAGTTATGCCATTCAGTTGGCATTCAAAGAGCAAGTCAAATAATCATAAATATTTAACAAATTACTCCGCATACATTGGACTTTTTAAATTTAATTAAAAATTTAAATGTGCAAAACTGGCCAGACTCTCAACAACACACTCACACATATGAACATAAACACACACACACACGCATAGAGAGAGAGAGAGAGAGGGCAAGCAAACAAATTCTCGAAATGGAAGAAGGAGTGGCTGTGTGTGTGTGGGCCAAAGCAACGGGAGAATTTAAATAAAGCGTATAAAATACAAGAAGCGTGCACTTTATGACTCCCCCCAGGACCCTCCACACCACCGCACTCACCCCTCTACCTTGTATACGGCCATCAAAATGCGCTCTGGAGCGAGCTCCGCTCACAGCGCCAATTACACGGGGCCCGGTCATAAAAATAAAGCCCAAATAAATACACTTAAAGCGAGAGGAAGAAGAGAGAGGTCTTCTCCCACGGACCGGACAAAGTTCGGTGGCAAACGCCGAAAATGAGAGACGGCTAGTGGGTCAGGACACATGACGTACAAGGAACAGTGGGACAGATAGAGCAAAAAACAAAATATATGCTAGATATTATTATAATATCTCATTACTATAGTAAAATAATGAAACTTAAAAATCAGTAAATGTGATTAAATTAAATATCATAATAACGGTAAAATATAAAAAAAAAACTATACAAATAAAATTATATTCTTTATGCGATTTTAACACTATATTAAAGTTTTTGTTAGTTAATAGTTTCATTTAGCAAATAAATACCATAGTTCATTTGTGTTTTTTAATAAAAATATATGTATAAATAGTTTTGTCAAACAAATTTCGGGTTTTATAAATACAAAGAAATTTAAAAACGGTAAAAACTCTTAATGTAGGAATTGTTTAACCTATTTCGGAACTTGTATACTCTTACCCAGTTTTTTATACTTATAAAGACATTACAAAGATATCAAATGTATGTATTTCTTGTGATTTGATTATTATTATATACATAAATTGTATATTTTTTTCACCAAATTTATAAATCGTTTTTTATATATGTATATATATCAATCTGTATGAATTTTAAAATATGCTGCATTAAAAATACATTATTATATATTTCCAGCTCTTCAAAATATTTTATTAGTCGATATAAATGAGACACTCTATCGATATTCTGATGATAACTTTAAATTATAATTCACTAAAAAAAAAAACACATAATTTTCATTTAATTAATAAATGTAATCACCTCAATATATTACATTTTTTATTCATTATTTCCCGCATCACACCCACTGTATTGCGGTTGGTTTACCGTTTTGCAGCTCGACGCTGGCATAAATCAAGCTATTTAAATGGACATTTCTCGCAATGAAAAGCGGGGTCCAAGTCGCTTTGGTTGTTGGTCGTTGGTTGTTGGTTGTTGGTCGGATGCCTGGACGGTTGGTGCGTGGAGTAATTACAATTACACCTGCACCACAGAAGCAGTAAAAGACCGTGGACTAAGGGGAGGGGATGAAAAGGACCAGGACCAGGAGCAGGCCGCGCGTGCCACTGCAGTAAATTATAATTACGCCCAGTCAAAAGTTGACTTTTATTAAATTTTATTTATAATGCTTAAAATGTCATTAGCCAACTGGAGCCAGGCTAATTGTGTGTGAGTAAAAGCAGGGTCATGGCAAAAGCCTACATCATAAAGGCCAGCATTAAGCACACATTTAGAAAACCAGAAAAACAAACAGATTCCCAACTCTGATTTGTTAGCCATTTATTTTTCTCACTGTCATTGCTTTGATTTGAAATAAATGCTGTCCCAAAAAAGAAGCTAAGACAAAAACCCAACCAGAGACAGTGACTGACGTTTATCACGACATTGGACATTGGGGCACGATTTGTCAGAAATCCCATGCAGAAAACAAAACGAAATTGACTTTTTATGTGACTACGTGAACGGCGAACGGCGAACGGCGAGCAAAAAGCCCGATTCGATTCTGTAAGCCCGTTGCGTACATGGGTTAAGGCATTCCGCATTTCGAAACTCACACACAGCAGATACCCAAAGTGCCCATAAATAATCAATCAGCGGAAGAGTCAACCGAAATATTCACCATTTTTCGAGGCTGATGATGATGCTGATGGTTATGGGTATGGGTATGGGTATGGGTATGGGTGTGGAGCTGATTTTTTGCCGAGTTAGATTAGCGGAATCTGGCGGCATCTGCAAGAGCATTAGTTTTTCATTTTTCTCCTCTTAGGCAACACCTTGCAGGCACAGTGTGTTTTGTGTGTTAAAACTAGGGAAAATTTAAGGTAAAACAAGTTTTATAAATATTTGTATAAAATCGGAAATTGAGTGATTAAATTTTATATATTAAATCTAAGTTACAAATAGCCCTTCTTTACCTTAAAAAGTTTTCTCTATATTTATAACCAATCACATTTTCTTTCTCACCTACTTTTTCTTCTATTAATTCTAGATCAAAAGTAATAAAATATTGTTAAAAATATTATTATTTATATACATTTATAAATTTTTTTGTGTAATGCTTTGCACTGTACCAGGAAAAATGATGTTAAAAGACAATGTGTCAAACTGCTGACCCAGTCGTAAAGCTGCAGCAGATGCCAAACTGGTTATTTGCATATGCGTTGGGTTATTTGATGACCAAACAAGTTTTAGCTAGATATTTTGCAGCAGGAACTTAAATATATTACTTTTAAAAGACTATTAAAAAAGCAGATGTAAGTAGCGAGAATATTGATTAAGGTACAAATATTCAAATTTTTGTTCATTAAATTGAAATCAAGTTTCATTTTAATGATTTCTCTTCTACATTTTCCTAGGAGATATGTCTAAGCAAGTGACTAAATTTAAACTCTCTGAGCAATAACAATAAAAAAGAGTAATATAAATATAAAAAGAAAGGAATAAATATAAAAAGAAAGAAATAAATATAGAAAGAAGGAACAAATATAAAAAGAAAAATATAAATTCAAAAAGAAAACACAAATATAAAAAGAAAAATATAAATATAAAAGAAAGCAAAACCAAAAATGCCCCTTGGGGCTAACTGAAAATGTCGTCGGATTCTGTTCTCTCGAATGTTGTAAGCTCAACTGATTTTCAGCTGTGACTTCGACTCGAGCTAAATGTTTCGGAAACAGCAGAGCAAGCAGGCCCCGGATGCATTTTCCGGGGGCACACACATGCACCAACACTCGCACTCAGGAGGGAGGCATTACACATACGCCGTGTGGAACACAGCTGGCTTGGCTGCAAGTTCGCGCTCATCTCATCAGCAACCAATGCCTTACGCTGCAATTTGGATGTATGAAGAGAGGGAGAGGGAGGGATAGGGGAGGAAGTGGTATACACAGTTCACTGCACTTCATATTGCCTTTGGATACGTGTTTCTCCGATGTTAGGTTGTCTTAATACCTCGCACTGGTGGCTTGCTTGAGGCATTATTTTGAACTAAGAAGTAACTTTGATTTCATTGAGGTTTAACTGACTTCTGTTTATAATTTCATTGATATAATAATGAGATATTTTAATATTATATTTTATTTTTTAATTTTTAAACACCATCATTACGTTTAAGGATGAATCCAACTATCCTTTTATAGTCACCAATAATATATATATATATAAATAGTTTCCGAATTTGATAAAAGGAGTTAAAATTAATAACATCCAGGAATCCTTTTTAAGAAGCAACATTAAAATAACTCCTAAGAAATTATTTATTTATTTTATTTTTAATTTATTGACATTTCTGCATCAAAGGAAAACTTCCATTTCCATCTACAAACTGTCTTAGTAATCCACAAATGTCGTTGATTTTCTTTCGATTTTCACATCAATCTAAGTAAAAAAAATTAGATTATATTATTACGCCTACAAAAATTGTGTCAAAGGTGATAAATTACCAATCTTTGAATTTGCGAGCTAAAATTAATTAATAATTATACGTTTCAGAGTTCCCAAAACTGGTCAAATCATTAAATGCATTACAAGATCATATTCCTGGTCAAAATTCAGCAAATCCAATAATATTAGCAACACAATAAATATTCTCTGCCACTTGACACGTTCTTGTAGTTTCTTTCTTTTCCATTTTTTGTGTCATGAAATTGGCTTTTATTACGCATACGCAGCGTTGACTGCACTTGAAAACTACTTCAGCGCTTCGTGCTTGAGAAATATTTATGCGCTGCTGCCAGTGCACAGGAAAGAAAAGAGGAGAGCGAGGCAAAAAGAAAACTGTCCAAATGCAAGACACAAATAAATAAATGCCAAAATATATTTTGCAGCAAGTTGTCAGCACAAAACCTAAGCAGGAAGGAAATTATGAAAACCCGAGGAAGCATACCAACAAAAACAGAAAGTCAGAAACGGCAGCAAAAACTTTTATAAAATGTGAGCTCCACTGCCTTTCGTCGTCCTTCCTCTATTTCTTTTTTTTTGTTACATATATATTTTTTTTTTGTGGTTGTGAGTGTGCAAATTCCTTTCGGCTTTTGTCTAGCTCAGTTTGCATTTTTAATGTGCATATTTTATAACATGTTTATGTATTTCCCTAAAACCCCAAAAACAAGAACCAGAGACACGAAAAAATGTGTGTGGCACCGACAACTGAGCAAAAAAGATGCAACAAGTCGGGCTGTGAGTACTTTGTGGTGTGGTTTTAGAGGAACTAACTTTTACACGCCGAAGTTTGTATACACTTGCAGTTGGTATAAGAATAATTAAGAATCTTTGGTAAAATAAATAGGATACAACTTCTGCAGTCTTCTTGTTTTTCATCTCAATAATTAAATAAATTAATTCTAATTTTATTAATTTTTTTTTTGTATTTTGAATTCTTAATTTTAATTTAATTTAATATAATTTTTTCTATTTTAAATTGTTTATTTGGTGGTAATTGGCTGCATTCACTGTAACTTATGTCTACTATTAATTCAACAATTGTTCCTCTTCCAATAGAAACAGTTTGAGAAGCGCCTTAAAAATATAAAATTAAATAAACCACAAAAGTATGCAACATTTTCCACCGATTCGCCTGTACCCAATATTTTCAGGCTAAAAGATGCATCGTTATTTTAATATGAATAAGTGAAAAACGCGAAAAGCTTAATTTATTAATTTGACAAACGTAAATTGATTCTCAATGATCACATTTCAAACAGAAAGGGCTTATAAAATTCGTTTTATTAAATATGAAAAATTTTTAATTCAATTTCTAATATTTTTTACCTCCTAGACTCATAATGACACTTACAGTGTCAATAAAATAAAGGCCAAAGGATAGAGCCCAGAAAGAATTATCTTGCTGAACAGTAATAAAAGCTGCAATAGTAAGAAAAAAACACTATAAACAATGAAGAGAGGAGAGAAAACTAGAAATAAAGTTAGCTACCAAGACACCAAGATTTGTATACTCTTTCTGTTTGAAATTGAATCGATCAATATGGCAAGATTGACTCGGATGTTGGTACTGATCAGGAATATAAATACTATAAAAAGTTGAAAATTACACCTTCACTTGCAAACTTATTACTATAATTCTAACACTTTGCCAAGCTAAAAACACAAGTTTAAAAACTCGCAAGAGTGTCAGCAAAAATCTGCATATTTTATTTAGTACGACGGATGACAAATTTAGACGGTTCTCTGACTTGCATTTCCCACTTTCCCCGTCAAAGTCATTTGCGGGCGGAAAACAGATTTTATTAACTAATCTGTCATTTTGCAAAGAAGCCAGGCAGGACCTTCAGGACGAATCGCATTCGCATTGACGTCACCAGGTCGACAGGCGCACCGGCTGCTCCCTGCTCCCCGCCGCACGCAAAGTGCAATTTCCGGCGGAAATGTGAGAAGGATTCCGTAATCTAATTTTAATGATTTTCCTTTTCCACCCGCGGGAGGCCAAGTGGCTGGGATTGGATTCGATTTGCTGGCAAAGCTGGCACCCCTAGAAAATGTTGGAATTAACCCAATTTTGAAAACGTTTTTGTGCTGCCGCCGTCGACGCCACCGCCGCCGCTGCCCTGTAAAATATTCAATTATACGAATTTTCTATGTCTGGATGTGACAAAATGCCACACAACAGTTGCGAAAGTTTTTCCTCCATCTTCTATATTTAGCCATGTCCTGATGGTAATGACGTCAGTGGCCTGTTTTCCTCCAACTTTGCTCTCAAAGCAAATTAGCCAAGGGAATGGTAAGAGGGGAAAGGGGAAAGGGGACAAGACGGAGCTCCCAGAGGTCGGGGCGTGGCAAAGTGCCATTCAAGCTGGCATCTGTGTTAAAAGTTAAAAATTAAGCGAGCAACGCAAGGCGTTGCGGGATCGCGGGTGTAAAAAGAATCTTTGTAGCAGTCAAAGAAAATGAAAGCTGATTAATGATTAAGCGAGCTGGGGGCAAGTCGATGGGTGTGGCAAGCTGTGCTTGCCTCTATGTGTGTGTGTTTATGTGTGCTGGCGACTAATTAAACTAATTAAATGTGTGAAACTCACGGCATTATTCGCCAAATGCTCTCCAGATGCGGGCAAATGGGATTTTTGCTTCTCTTTCGCGACTCGGGACTGTCTTCAATCCAAAAGCGTTAAATAAAAGGTAAAACGAAATAAAATAAAAACTTGAAATGGCACCAACTTTGATTAAAGATTTTGAAAAGTTTTGAACTGTTTTTTACAGAATTTTTGATGAATTGTGATACAAAAACAGGAGTCTAAATAAACATAAAGCAAAGTGTTTCACTTGCACAGACTATGAGTAGTACCTTTATGCATTTCCAATATACTTTCTACGCAGATTTTCATTTCAAAATTTGACTTATGACTGCAATTGAATACCAAATTTTCCTCTTGAGGCAAAAGCCTTTTTCGAGCCACACGCCATAAATGACGGATCAAATTTTATGCACTGGCCCTAAAAACAATCGGAACAAAACCTATAATCCCCTGGGACTAATTAACAATAATATGTTTGCAACGGTAGTCTGGGCAAAAACCCCACAAAAATTCTACATTTTCTGATCAAAACCCGAACCGAAAACAATGCTTGTCTTTGGCAGCGCGGCAAAAGTTGCAGCTGCCGCTGGCACTAATGAGTTTTACCATATTCACGTATTGTTTGCTTTCGGCCGAGTGTTACATACATACATCCTGGTCCTAGACCAGGCTCATTGCATTGCAAATTTCGACGTTGGAAAATTCGCAAAAATGTTTTTTCTCTAATTACAAAATATCATGCGGCAGCCGCAGACGAGGCCAAAACGGCAATTGGTGTTGATTAGGGCCTGGCAGCTGGGCTGCGTTTGCGGTTGTCGGATGTTCGTTGGTAGTAAGGGGAAGTCCCTTTCTGCTCCTGTTCCTGCTGTTCATGCACCTCAATTTTTGTGCTCGCCATTAGCACATTGAACTGCAGGCGAAATGGCTACATTTTCACCACTGTTTGTCTGCAGTTTGCTGTCCACCAAATAGGTTTTCCTTTTTGTGGAAGTTTTTCTATTATGTGTTTGATTGGATTTATTAGCTTTTACAGGAAGTTGAAAATAAATAGTAACGAGTTAAAAGTTCTTTAGGACTTACATTAGCAATTGCATTAATATTTTTTCTAAAAGAAAATAGAGGAACAAATTAGAAAGAAAGATATTATTTATATATAAAAAAATATTTCCCTTATTAACGTTATATTTCTATTAAAGGCTTAACATAAAATTCATTATTATTATTTGTGAAACGTTTTTAGAAATTTAGATATATAATTAAACTCAAAAATATACCTGAAAGATTTCAACTAAAAAGTATTTAAAACGAAACTGATTCTGTTACAAATTCCGTTTATAATTCTGTTACATTTGAAGGTAATTATTATTACTAAATAAATTATAACTACTCTATCTTATTTTACGGTTGCATCCCATCATACCCTCGAACTAAGTACAATCAAAATAAACTTACAAAAACTATTTATATAAAAAAAACTTCAATTTCGATTTGCTGCTTTGTGACGCCATTCACTCGATCAAATTCGCAAAAGTGCACTGGGGGAGAGCCAATTGAATAGGCGATGTGGCCGCTCTTCCTTCCTTGATTTTTCTTTACTTTTCCCTTTCCCTGACACTCTCCGACAACTATAGCAAGTTGCATGGGAGTCACTGGTGTATATCTGGGCCAGAATTTCATCTATTTACAGAGTCTATCAGTGTTTTTCAATCACGACTTCACCTGGTCTTGGACCTGCTACTCATCCCCTCGTTGTACCTGTATTTTGTTCAGTATTGCCCTTCCACCTGGCCACACACAGCATGCAACACAGAGAGACAAGTCAATGGGAAAAATCGAGGCAGACAAAAAAAAAATAGAAGAGAGAATCGAACGATTTTTCTAATAAAGAAATTGAACGAAGGACGCGCAATATTTCTAATGGACCAAGCCGAGGAGACTCCTTCGATTGGAAAATGTTTAAAGGATATGAGGTGTCAACTGATGAGCTTTCTGCCTGTCTCCTCTTTTTTCTCTCTCCGATTGAACTGTTGTCTCTTTTTTTTGGGTTCTTTTTTTCTTTTGCTGTTTGTCCTGTTTTGCTCCTTGGTGTCAGTGTTGCAAAGCGAAAGTTACAAGAATCTGACGATGATTCTTTTGGGAAATGGATACTAAAAAGATATCTTGAGAGGGCAAAGGTATTTGTAGCACTTCATTTGTGATGTGTCCTTTGGAGCCACAACAAAACGGGTTGAGGTTTCGATTAAATTGATTGCACAATTTGTAACTAAATGGTTTGGAATGCATTATTAGAGTTTTTAGTGGTAACTTTCAAAGGAATTAAAAGTTGTTTGTGGTTTGTAAATAGTTAAAAGAGAATTCTCTCGTTCAAATGTGGTTTTAATTATCCGTCATTCAATTCCAATTGTTTTCTTTATTTCCTTGCTCATATTGACCACACAATTCTTTATATTTATTTTCCTTTTATCTCAACTGTTATGCGGTCTTGACCCTTGGCGTAAATTGCCGGCACCTGTCCTTATCACATGCCCATTCACATGATCGTGAAATTTTACAAGCGGCATTAGGCATTTGAACAGCGGAATCGGAATTGGGCAGCGAACAAAGAAGGGACAAAGTATCCCCTCATTTGTGGCAATAAGCAAGACAACAAACCATTATGAACCCCGATAAGGAGCTGCGTGTGGAACAAAGCGGAACGAAACCGAAGTTGGGGCAGGACAGTACCCCCAGGATGCGGTTTCCCCTCCGCACCGAACCGACCTGTCATCGAGCTGCTTAGCGCTCTTATGCGATTATTAAGTGCCAAGTGCTCGGGTGTCGAGTAAAATTCATTATATTAGCCCCAACGCCACTTGCCACTTGCCACTGGCCCCCACCCACTTGCCACTTCCCACGCTCTCGTTTCCGGTTCCGGTTGGCCCCCCACGCGCTCAGTTCGAGTTCGATGTCCTGGTTCCTGTTTCCAATTCCACGTTCCCGCGGCGAGCACTCACTCGCTCATGCATTGCGCGTACTCAATATCCTGTCCTTTCGCGCTCTGAAACGCGGCCGGTGACTGTGGCGCAATAAATTAGGGGCGCAAATAAATCATCCATTTTAATGTGACAGTTCCGACAAACGTTGCCCCAAAACAGCGCTCTTGGTTGCTGCCACCAGGCTTTGGTCTCAATTGGTTTGCTGCTGGTCCCTCCACTTGAGCTCTGTCAATCGGAGATGCCAGCGTGTCCTGAGTGGGCAATATAAAGAAAAGCATGTAAATTGCTGCTGATTTTACCATCTATAAAATTTAAGTTGTTCAGAATGATATTTAGAGATATTTTTATCTGTAATGGAAAGCTGCATCAAACACTCAATCTTAGTAAACGCCACTTAATATTTACCTATTCATATTTTGGTCCTTCGAACCGGATATACACAAGTTGTATAGACTTTATTACAAATGTATCAAGTCCAAAAATCACATATTTTAAATATATTTCTTATAGTAAACGGATTTTAAAATAATATTTTTTCGGCAAGATAATTTTCTTGACTCACGCAAGCATCTCTGTTGCCTCCTCTGAAGATTGAACCCCCATAGACTCCATTTTTATTCTGCCTTTCTCACAGTCTCGAGCCTCCTTCTATATTTGTGAGCCATATTTTGTGGGTTCATTTCCAGGCATGCCTTCAGCTTTTTCTCTCGGCCGAGTTGCCATTGTTTGCACATTGGTTGACTGGCATTTAGCAGCCTCTGCCTCTGCCTCGGCCTGCGCCCCTATGTTGTTTCCACTAAGTACTCGCCAAACTGCGGCACTTAATATTTTTGAATTGCTGCGCGTATGCGGTCTTTGTGGCAGACTCTCTGGCCAAGAATGAGAATGAGCCCGGGGTCGTGGGTACCGGAAGTGCCGCCATTATCTGACACTGTAAGAAATAACGGGGGGGTTCAGGCAATTTGCTGGACAAAATGCGGCCAACAGGGCGTATGATTAATGGGGACTGATTAGGTTTAGGTGAAAAGGGAAATGGGAAATGAGGAAATGGCCAATGAAACTCGGTCTATACAAATGAGAGGAAATCCTTTTTTTTCAGACTCATTCTCTTTCCTGAAATTAAACAAAAATTTATTGCACAACATTTCCGGCACGAGCCGAGGGTAATTTTTGGTTAGGGTTAAAGGGGGGCATTACACACATGGCGCGTTGTACCATATCCATCCGAATTCGGAACCCAAAATGCACACAGCTCGGGTAATGAACATTTATGAGGCAATTTCCTTAGCTGGCGAACGCACACACAATTCCAAAGCCGAGGGAAATGCGAAAAATAAAGGACAGCTTACAAACCCCATTGGAGGATCCTAGACCCGCCTCCATTCTCCACTGTCATTTTGGCGAACAACTTTTTTCTGCTCCACTTATGCCCAAAACTAATTAAGTGCAGGAAAAAGTTGCCATTGCCATTCCCGTTTACAACTGCCGGGGACTGCAGCTGAGAAACTGCGCTTTGTCTGCTCCAATATTGGTGGAGAAAAGCTGGAAGAGCAGAGATGCGAATGGGAATTAACTCTTGGAATTTTAAGAAAGTTTATACAAAGAATAGAGTATTTTGAAGATGATTTAAGTTTTAAATAAATTTTTAAAATAGGGTTTAAAATCTTATTATATATTTTCATGATGATTATGATGTCACAGTATCCTGACATAGCAATATCCATACCTTCTTATCAGACTTTCTTGACAATTTGTGCTATTTTTTAGGTATTACGCATAGGAAGAAGATATAGAGGAAGACTCCAGAAGCTTCCCCTCTTCTATCCCCACTCTAAGGACATTCTTTTTATTCCTTATCCCCTTCTTCTCCTATTTAATCCTTTATGCATTTCCTTAGGTTGGCCAAATTTTTAGCAGCCGCTCCCAGTTTTGCGCTGATAGCCCATTCGAGCGTCATAATAACGAAGATAAATGTTGCGAAAGTTTGCTCACAACACGCCCCAGGACGAAAAGAAGGACGAAATTTTGCCAACAGCTACGAATCCTGCATCCTTGCATTGTGCAGCAGTTGTACATATACTTTTCGGCGGCCCAACTCCAGCGAATATATATTTTCCAAAAGACAAAGGGACACAGATATATATATTCGATGCGTAAAACAAAAGTTGAAAGCTAAAATGAACTTTACGGATGTGGTGCATTGTAGGGCATTGGGCCAGCGGGAATCCTTTGGCTAAAAAGGAGCAAGTTTATATCAGTTGAATGTATTTTGGGGACCCAGGAGACTGGCTCTGTCTTTTAAATGAGCTAAACAGTTATTACTTTGAACAGGAGCAGATAAAAGCTCGAGGGATTTGTATTGCAAAATGTTTTTAACAAATAAATCAAGTGAAAATGCAATATGCGATCTGAAAGCTTTCGGTTCCTTAACTAGAGATATATATCTATTTATATAACACCTTTATTTACTACTGTAGAAATGAATTAATATTCAAAGTAAATTAAAGTACATTTAATAGATTTTTCATACCTCTAACTTTATCTGTTTTAAATACCTCATTCAAAATTCCAAAAATTCCTCCACTGATTAGCAATGACATGCATAATATTGGCATGGCTTTGGAAACCCACGACTAATGTTAGTTTCAACAACTTTTTGCATTCATTTTTTAAAGTTTAATGAGAAAGCGAAGCGGCAGGAAGAAGGACGAATGACAACAACAACCATTGACGACGACGACAGCAGCGACGACAGTTTACACTGATGCTCGTTAGTTCTACGCCAAAAACTTTGCCTTTGCCTTTGCCCTTCGCCTGACGTACTCCCACGCGCTCTGGAAAATCCCCTTTTGCCCGATTTTGGGCAAACTGCAATTCACAAATTTCTGTATGTCCCTGGGAAAAGAGCTATCGGGTCTGCAGCGCCGGCAGCAGCAGTTTTGTTGGACTCGTTGTCCTGCCATGTCCATGTCGGACCCCGTTCTCGTTCACTTGATTTATGTCCGATGCGTCGGGCAAATGTTTTGGGACATCCCGATCCACTCCCACACAAGCTCCCTCCAGCTTACACCCAAGGATGCGCAGTCCTTGGCTCTTGGCTTTAATTAAAAAACTAAAATAGATGAGTGGCTGGGTAATTTGTCTAGATTGCAGCTCTCAAAAGCAATTTGATTACTACTCCCTAACAAGCTATAAATTATGGCAGAAAAATAAACGAGAGACGAGTAAGAGCGAAAAAAAAGAAATTGCTTACAAGATTCATGAGAAAAATGAATGCAATTTAAAAAGAGTAATAACAAAGCTATATTTACTCTATAAACACAATGTAAAACTAATTAGTAAGTCATTAAATTACATGCCAATTTAGAGCATTTCCTTTATCTTTGTCTCTATCAAAAGGAAATCTTATTTATAGTTCCTTTCAAAATATCCCCCAAGGCGGAAGCACATGATATGCGATCCTTTAAATAGGTTAGTCATACTTATAAATAAAAGCAAACCAGCCAGCTTGATGGCACATTTTTTCCCCCACACACACAGATATAAAGTAGCTCTATAAAAATAACTCACAGATGCTCTCGAATAAGACAAGAGGGGCACCAAGGGGAAGGACACTCACTGCATGCTACACATGCCACACATGACACACATTCACACGGCCGAACAAAGGATGCCAAAAGGTTAAAGGGAGGCGACTGGCGCTGGCTTAAGAAAATAGCTCATGCGCAGCGTGTGCCGCATGCCTCAAATGCCACAAATGCCGCTTAAATCAAGGGAAGGAGTGGCAGACGAGGCACAATGCGATAGAAGGAAGTCAGTCAGTGAAAAAGAGAATCCACACGAGTCATGACTTTCCTTGGCAGCTGCCATGACAGCGCTTATTTCTGTCAGTGCACTGGCTTATTTTACAATTTTATGCAAGCAAATGTATGTATATTTGTCCTGACTTGGCCAAGTTTTATGGGAAATTAATTTCTGCAGGCCATATGATGAAATTTTTGAAATTACTATTTAATAAATAGAAGCAGTAACTTAGGCTAGACTGCAAGTCACTTGGGAACATCACAAATGTCTCCTCATTTGTATTTCCAACAAATGCTATAATTTCTTCAGGTGCACCCAAATATCCAATTTTAAGGCCTCAACCTTGAAATTTGTGTATTTCTTGGCTCGAGTATTTGAAATCCTCACACTGCCCTTACCTGTTTGATTCACAACAATATTCAGATGAAAGAAATTACTTTATATTTATGGATGTTTTCTTTGAAAAATATTTAAAGACCGCAGATCAAAGGAAAGACACACTCAGGCTGTACATATCCTTAGGCAGAAGGAGGCCGCAATGCAGACCTAAGGCCACATTGAACACTTGATTTGAATATGCGCACCTGATGTCAGCTACCTGGCCTCCTCCTGATTGAGTTTACCTGGCTTCGCCTAGGTCCTGTTCACGAACTTCCTTCGAATTGTGTGGAATTCGGAGAAGCCAATGACGATGATGTCGATGTGGTTTTTCGGCTTCGCGGCACTCCATCCGAAAATCCATCATCATCATCCTCGGCACGGGAGGAACTCGAACGACCCGTGAGTGGGTGCAATGTATGCACATTGAACATATATCGAGCTTGTTGCTCCTCCTGCCGAGCTGCTGCTCTTGCAACTGACTGAGACCACAAATTGCAATTAGCGTCAGCCCTTCTCCCATTGACCTCGACTGGAGCTGCTGCTTCGACTGCTGCCCCAGCATTTGATTGATGATGAACGCTAATTTGTGAGCTTATTTTTTGTGAAACCGTCTTTGCAAGGGAAATAGCTAGCAAGTTAGAAAGGATAAAGAAAATTAGCATATGGCAGAGAATGTTTAATGTTTAGAGACATTAGTCAAAAGATGAATGTGAAAAAAGGGTTAAATATGTTAATTAGAAATTTTTAAATCGGGAAAAACAGTGAGTCCTAAAAAGATATAGATTTTGCAATTATTTTGATATAATTTTTACATTTTCATTTTTAGACTGAAGTCATAAATATTACAAGAAAATATAAATTAGTGAGGTAAATTTCTTAATATGTTTTGAATGAATATATCAATACTTATAAAATTTTTGTATCGAACAAACTTAGCTAGATCGACTCGACTCTTAATGCTGATCAAAAATATATATGATTTAAAGGGTTGAAAACGATTCCTTCACATCGTTGCAGACTGATGATCATAATATCCTTCAAGAGTACAAAAATTGAGAGTGTAAACTGTGATTGTTTATGTGTGTAGGTAAAGCAAAAGGATTAAAAGATCCTTGGCAGGCCAAAGAGTGTGTGAATGCGTGACCATTTCCGCCATAGTGTGTGTATATGTATGTGTGTAATAAAGCGGCTCGTAAATTTCGCCACCAGATGACCCATCTTCATCTCTCTCTTTCTCTCAGAATATCCTTCTCTCTCTCCCTCTCTCTCCCCATTGTATATATTTCCTTAGTTACATTTTTTATACGCGCTGCACAATGTTTTTCGCGTTCGTTATTATTCTTTTTTTCTTCTGGTTTTTATCTGTTTCGGGTGTTCTGCTTCGTTTCTTTGGTTATTACGCAAATCCTTTTGTTGCCCCGCCCCCCCATCCGCGAAAATTCCCCTTGTGGGCGTAACCCGCATCCTTTTTCGAACAATAGCTGTGAAATAATCACTTGCCTGTTTGCACTTTATTAAGTGGACAGCGCCGCGAAAGGGACAGCAGAGCATCCTCCAGGCGCCGCGGCTGGAAGTAAGGATTTACTGACCCAACTTTAACTTGCACTTTATGGTCCCGAGCTCAACCAAGGATGTTCAAGCCACTGAATCCGCTTTACATTTAAACGGTGTTGATATGCAAATGCTGCAAACCTTATTAATTAAGGAAAGAACATGGAAGTGTATTATATTTATTCAAGGGAATTTTCTTATTAAATATTAAACGATTTACAATGCACGCTGATTCCTCAGATCTCGAGTATTTTATTAAGAGTTAATATTTAAATCAATATTCCTCAGAAGCGCAATCACAGCTCCTTGAAATTCTTTTAAAATTTCAGTTGTCAATTGTAATTCACCTTCCAAATGAATGCAATTATGGTTTACAGGATCGTTCCAATCGTTCCACGTTAACATGCCATTAACAGAATGAAAGACATTACCAAAATCGACATTTACTCGCTCAGATATATATATAGCTTTATAGTCTGAACAAAATAACCTTCTCCCCACCCACAATTATTGCCAGTTTGTATGCCTTCGTCTGTCATTTCGCAGACCATTGGCGGTGTTAATCAGCGCCACCGCTGTTGGCCTGCAACCGAAAAATGATTGCCGCCAAACACATTATCTGTATTATTAATGAGCTGCAAGCCGCACTTGCCGCAAAGTGCACTCAAAAAAAATAGGGGTTCGTATGTGAGAAAAGCCAACTAAAAGATGCTAAGAAGAAGTAATTATTCTGTACAAAAAAAAAAATACTCTAAAAGCGTTGGGTTTCTAAAAAAACAATTTAATTACATTGCAATTCATGTGCCAGATTTTTCCTTACTTTCTCACTTATTTAAAAATATTTTTAAATATTTTAACATTCCTTTTTTTCAGTGCCCTGCCGTGTCCTGTATATTGGCATCATTGCTGATTGAGTTGGTTGAGAGGAAACCCCCTTTTGGCCTCGCATCCTCTCTCTCTTCATGGTCCTTTGCACACAACATTGCATTCTCATTATATTGCCTTGCTTTTCGGGTGTTTAATTAATTGAAAGCATTTTTGCCAGCGTTTTACCATAAACGCGAAGCGTCGACCGTAATAATATTGACTCTTTGGCGTTGAGGACAGCTACGCATGAATGCGAACAGCCATCGGACAGGACATCAGGCAGGCGTATGCGGGAATACAAACAATAATTGTGACCTAGAATCTTTTTCCACGTCTCTTAATTAATCGAAAAACATATATATATATGTTTTCGCTGCTGGAAAGTGTGCAGGTTCATTTTAATACAGACTCTGATGAAGTTGGAGGATTTAAAATAAAATGGATCGCGGAGTTGAAATTAAAGGTCTTGAAATGATTAAAATGTAATTTTGTTCTATTTAATTGGAATAATTAGTAAAATATGACCTTTATTTTCACATTAAAACTAGGGTTACTGGGTGTTATTAAGTTGTTTTTAATTCTGTGCTTATATTTTTTGCTAAGGTTTCTAAAAACTTAATATTTTCTATTGAAAATTCTACATTTCAAGATATTTAAATGATTTATTTTTATATTACTATCATATTCCAGCCAGCTTAAAATTTTCCTCCTATTGAAACTTCTCGGCCAGATTGAATTGCTTCATGATAGTGACCACAGAGAAGGCCAGTTTTACCATCTAAAAAGAATCCATTAACTATTTATAAAACTGAATTCATAATCCAACTTACTGCCAAATTAGTTTGCATGCAAATTGGAAACACTCCACCAGCTGTCAGGTTTATGGGACACTGTAGATTGTGTAGAAAGTATATCAAGGTGGACTTATAGCGACGATCGGCGCCCATCCAATTCGATTGAAAGAGACGTTCAGTGAGCTCCTGGCAATCATCGATTAAGACATTGCACAAATAGCAAAAGGGGAACGTCTCCAGACACACATCGAACATGAAAAGGCAGGTTCCCAGACCCGTCCAAAAAGTTGAGAAAAACATGATGTTGATCATTGAAACGCCCAGACAAATGCCGATCAATAGGAATTGCACAAATATAGTTCCCGACAAGACAGGTCGCAGGACATTGACATATCTAGGAAACATATTAAAAACCGGAATATATATAAATGTGTAAGATTAGCTTACTCCAAAATCAACCGATGGTCCTTGATGCACTTGGTCAAGTCGGCATGGTGCTCATCATCACTCTTGTTTGGATCTGATCTCAGATTCTCTAGGCGGTCCTTGAGCAACGTTATATGGCAGCGAATCATCAGGAAAAAGTTGATGGGACACACATCCGTGCAGTCATCCATGATGACAGCCGTACCCATCCAAATGACCTCCGCCACGTTGGACACCAGGAAGTTCTCGTCGGAGTTCAGCAACGGGATGTACATGCGCCAGGCATGGCGTCCCGTGAGGATATAACCCATAAAGTTAATGATCACATAACTTGCGTATGAAAAAGAATACAGGAGGAACAGGAAGTTGCATATTGCCACGTAGCGATGGATCCTCGACTTCTCCGCATCACTCTGGCATCTTTCGTCCAGCTTATCCAGCAATGGTCTCGAGGCTTTAATTTTCTTGTATCCCAACAGGACAATTGCCGACTTGAAGGAGCAGCCATACACATTAAATAAGATCTCGAATGAGCTGAGGAACTCGTTGGCCGAGAAACTGCGGAAACGACGCACATACTCCACGACCATGGACCAAGGCAACGCAATTAAGAATAACATGACCATGAATATAGACCACAGATTGTAAACCAGACTCAAGCTTCAAAGAAGAATGTTGCAAGATTTCATTTAAAATATAAAATATAAAAAATATTTTAAATTGTAATTGAAATTCACCTCTTATCTTCGGCCTCTTGCCAGCCAAAGAACCACATAGTGCGATCCAAGTAAATGAAGGCATCACGGGATTTAACCTTTTCCTCCAGTGGCTTCGGCTTGGCGTGAGGAAATAACTTGCTTAACATCTTGGCCGGGGTTTCTTTTTACGAATAACTCAAGTTCTACCTCAGGGGCCTTTTATAGGTCACAAAGCACCCATTGTGTCTTTCCCAAATGACTTGCCTTTTTAATTTGTCAGCCAATGACTGAGAAAATGTTGTAAACACTTTAGGTTTTTCTATCAACTATCCAGAAGCGCTTTCTTTTCGTTTTAAATTCTTAATTTACCAAAGTTTCCCTTGTAGAAACTTTACAAAAATGTTTAAATTATTTACTTCGGAAATTGATTTGTTTTTTCTTTTTAATTGCAGGTCAACAGAGTGAAAATTTGAGAAGGAAATGACTCCTTCACTGCGTTGCGAAAGGTTCGGACTACAATTGTAATACCCTGCAAGTGTATATACATAATTATTGTTAAAGATCCAAATGCAATCTTGAGCCGAAATTATCTTTCTTTCTTGTTTTACTTGTAAAATTAAATGGCATTAAATTAATTGAAATTGTAAAGTACAAAAAACGAAGTGGTTTAAAGGCAGTTTATTTTATTAGCAAGGAACACATATTTCATATTATATTTTATGTCTAAAATATTTTCATATTATTCTAGTAAAATCATCCTAAGTTTTGTATATTTATTTTCATCTTATTGGAACTTCTCGGCTAGGTTGAACTGCTTTATGACGGTGACCACAGAAAATGCCAGCTTCACCATCTATAAAAAACAGAATTTCGAAAAAATTAAAATATATTAAATTTTAAATATAAAGCTAATAAAAACTTGCAGATAAATTAGTTTGCATGCAAATGGGAAACACTCCGCCAGCAGTAAGGATAATTGGTTGCTATAGATTGTGCAGGAAGTAAACAACGGCAGACTTATAAGGACGATTGGCGGTCATCCAATTGGACTGGAACAAACAGTTGCAGAGATCCTGGCAGTCGTCGACTATGACATTGCAGAGGTAGCAGAGAGGAAAAGTCTCCATGCACACATCCAGCATAAAACAGCACGTTCCCAGTCCCGTCCAAAATGTTGAAAAGAACATTAGGTTAATCAAGGACAAGCCCAGAACCACACCGATCAACAGGAATTGCACGAAAATGGTGCCAGAGATAACTGGTCGCAGGACATTTACATAACTAAAAGAAATTTTTATATAATTTTGCTTAAATATAAATAAATAAGTGAACTTACTCCAAAATCAAACGATGATCCTGAATGCATTTTGTCAGGTCGCTAAAGTGCTCATGCTCAGCCATTTCCGGATCCGACCTTAGGTTCTCCAACCGATCCCTGAGGAGAGTGATGTGACAGCGTGCCAGGAGCATGCAGATCAAAGGACACACATCTGTGCACTGATCCATGGTAACAACAGCTGTCATCAGGGCAACCTCCGCCAAACTGGAAGCCATGAAGTTCTCCTCGGAGTTCAGCAGCGGAATGTACATCCGCCAGGCATGACGTCCCATCCACACATAGCCCGTAAAGTTGACCACCACAAAACCAGTGTACAGCATGTGGTAAAGGATATAGAAGGAGTTGCCCAAAGCAACATGGCGATGCACCCTCGACCGCTCCGCATCATTTCTGCACCTTCCATCCAGCTGATCCAGCAGAAGTTTTGCCTTCTGGAGCTTACTGTGTCCCCTCATAATGTAGATGCACTTCAGGGAGCATCCATAGATATTCACTAGAATCTCAAGGGAACTGAGAAACTCGCCAGCTGAGAAACTCCGAAAACGATGCACATACTCCACCACCATCGACATTGGCAGGAGAACTAGCACCAATATGGTTGTGAAAAGGCACCACAAAGTGTAGAGGAGGTTCCATCTTTGGAATTATTAAGTAAAATTGTAAGAAAATATTTATCCTAACTAAAAACCGCAATTATTTTCTTAAATTCTAAATTTATTTACTTCTTATCGCTGGGCTCTGTCCATCCAAAGGACCACATACACCGATCCAAGTAGATGAAGGCATCGCGGGATTGTACCTTCTCCGTCACAGGCTTTTCCTTGATTCGTGGAAATAACTGGCTTAACATCTTGAAGTGGCTTTTTGATTGTGAAGCTAGTTTGGCCACAATTGCCTTTTATAGGGCTTTTTAGGTTCTTTTAGGCCAATGGCCTATCCTAGATGTCTCAAGGTATTGAACTTTTTTTAAACCAGACTCGGGTATATTGCATTTATAAGAAACTTAATAAAATAAATATTATTTTCAAAATTTAACTTTTTTATTTATGGAGCTCTATTTACATATAGGTTTTCTAAAAAATAAAATAATATACTTAAAGCTCTTATATTACTTACTTTTTGACACGATCTCTTAGCTTAACTTTTGCATCTATAGGGTATACTTTAGTCTTAACTATTTACAAATTTTTACCTCCCATTTTGTGCTATAAGTTTCCAGACTTTTGACTAACAAAAACTTTACTATAATTTGTTCAATTATTAACTTTGGGAAAAGCTGTTATGTGAATTTCCCCCAAATTCGTACATTGAGTAAGGTTCAGTATCGCACATCCAATTAATGTATTATGTCCACAGCTGACTTACCAAATTTTTTTGACATTTTCTGGCCTTTTAAATTATTGAATTATGCAAACCAATTAGCTGAAAATAAATTTGAGAACTCTCACCCAAATATATTTCGATTTAAAGTTGTCTAAATGTAACCATTGGCAAATGAAACAGTGGTATCATATAAGAACATTTTAATTATATTTTATAATTACATTTTTTAGATCCTCTACAATAATATTACATTTCTTCTATGTTTACTGAAACTTCTCGGCCAGATTGAATTGCTTTACAAGCGTCACCACAGAAAATGTCAATTTTACCATCTTAAAAAATATAAAAAAATAATTATATTAATTAAATAAGATTACCAGAAATCAAACTCACAGATAAATTGGTTTGCATGGATATAGGAAATACCCCGCCAGCTGTTAGTATAATGGGTTGCTGCAGATTGTGAAGAAAGTGCACCAAAGTGGACTTATAGCGACGATCGGCGGCTATCCAATCCGATTGGAAAAGGCAATTGGCGAGTTCCTGGCAGTCATCGGCTATAAAGTTGCACAAATAACAGACGGGAAACGTCTCCATGCACACATCAAACATAAAGACGAAGGTTCCCAGTCCCGTCCAAAACGATGAGAAAAACATAACGTTTATAGCTGATATGCCAAGAACAAGACCAATCAGCAAAAATTGAACGAAAATAGTTCCGGAAAACACAGGTCTCAAGGCGTTTATATAACTAAGGAGAAAATTAAAGTATGTTAAATATAATACAAAATACAACCATAAATACTCACTCCAAAATCAATCGATGATCCTTGATACATTTTGTCAAGTCCCTAAAGTGCTCATCGTGATCCTTGTCCGGATCCGTTCGCAACTTCTCCAGGCGATCCCTCAAGAGCGTGATATGACACCGAGCCTGCAGCATGTAAATAATGGGACACACATCCGTGCACTGTTGCATGGTTACCACGGAAGTCATGAGGAGAAGTTCTGCCAAACTGGACACCACAAAGTTCTCATCGGACTTGAGCAGAGGGATGTACAAGCGCCAGGCATGACGTCCCACCAGGACATAGCCCACGAAATTGGTGACCACATAAGTAGTGTACAAAAAATGATACAGAATATACAACGAGTTTCCCATGGCCACATGGCGATGAACCCTGGACCGCTCCTCGTCACTCTTGCATCTCTTATCCAGTTGATCGAGCACCCATTTGGCTGTCTTGAAATTTCGATGTCCTGCTATGATGTAGCCGCACTTCAAGGAGCAACCGAACATGTTCATCAGAATCTCAAAGGAACTGAGAAACTCTCCGGCCGAGAAGCTACGAAAACGATGGACATATTCCACGACCATGGAGAGTGGTAGGAGGATAAGAATGATTATGGTTGTGAAAATGGTCCAAGAGCTGTAGACCCGATGCCATCTTGAAGGGATTTTACAAATATTAATTTTAGAGTATATTTTTTCCAGTAAATTAATCAAATACTTCCATATTTTTAAAATGTCTATTGTATATCAATATTTCACCTTTTATCGCTGGGTTCGTTCCAACCAAAATACCAAACACACCGATCCAAGTATATAAAGGCATCCCGAGATTGTACCTGCTCCGTCAAAGGCTTTTCCTTGATTCGTGGAAACAATCGACTCAACATCCCGAATAAGGTTGTCTTGCGAGTCCTAAGAAAACAAGAAAACGCAAATGTATTTAAACTTATAATATATATTTAAGTTATTATCTAAATGGTACTGTGTTTAGCTATAACTCATTTCCAAATTTCTAGATTTTATTTGCAAATATTTCAGTTTTCGCTTTAAATAACCTCACCACAATTGGTGGAAGATTTTCCCAAAATGCATAAACCATATAAGCGTATTATTGCACTGACATTTCCCGCAGCTCTTTATGAGTATGTGTCCATGCAGCAGTCTCATTAATTTTTGGTCAGTTGTTGGATGCCTAAATTATGACATATGGAAGCCGAGCCGCAGAACATGATGCGAAAAACACCGAAAATGTATAAATTATAAATTGTGTGCTCGATTTTAATTAGCTTATTTCTCGGTGACAACATTGCAATTTAGACTGGCGCTGTGACTCTCGCGTAATTGAAATATTCCGTCCAATTAAACGGTCACATTTGCTTGTGTTGTATATGTCCAATTTACATAATAATTAAATATTGCAATTAATGTCAAATATGAAAGAGAAAACAATGTATGACACAACGATGGCAAGAGAAATTATAATTACAGCCTTGACATTTGGCTAAATACTCGTTGCAAATGTAGGATTTTCCTTACCTTTCTTTATCCCTTTAATAACTTAATATTTCCTTAGAAAGCTTTCATTTTTATTATTCATTGATTGTAATAAAGAAATTAGGTAGAAGGGTGCAAATATATTATTTATTTGTTGCATGCGAAATAAGAATATAATTATATAATAACAATACAAAGTGAAACTTCGAAGCACCGAAGATTGCATACCCTTGCATTTTGCAATTGAATCAGAGAATCGGAATCGATCTTAACTCACCCAAAAATAGGTACATTTAATTTGGAAAGCTTTTCTGTGTTAGTTTTTACAAGGCTTATAAACCTACATACCAAGTTTAAATATTTAATAAATTAAAATGTCCTTGAAATTTTGACAATTTTAATGATGAAGCACTATAAAAAAATGTTGAAAAAAGAGTTAACAAATTTTTTGCCGTACTCGGCTGTTGATGCTGATCAAGAATATTTAAGACTTATAGGGCCGAAAATGTCTCCTTTATTCAGTTTCAAGCTTCTGACTAAAATACAAATACTCTGAAATGGTATAAAAATGTTTTTTTTAACCTCAATTTATTTTTGAAAACATCCCAAAAAAAACTAAGAAACCATTATATTTTATAAAATTCGAATTTAGATTTCAATTTGTTTTATAAGTACACACAAAAATATAATAAGAATACGAACACTTTAGTGTTAAGACTTCAAAAAGTTATTAAAAAAATTAACCACTTAACAAAACAAAAGCGGAATTTTATATTATATTTTATCAAGTTAAACCGTTCACCAGTTGTCACATAACAAACTGAAATGAATCCCTTAGTTGTTGTCCTTATAACACCAATCCTTTGAGAGAGTGTCATTTATTTTAATTGCAATGGCAAACAGCGGGACAAGGCTCAAAGGAACTTAAGGGAAAACATTTTCAAAGGGACGAAAAATAACATTACAAGCATTTAAGAATAAAAAATCCATTTAGATTTTCCCTATTTTAACTCTGTTTTTCTACACTTTCTTCTCTGTTCTTACCTTCTTTTCTAAGCAAACATTTATTTTAAATTTAGGTTAAATATGATCCGAGGAACTAAAACTGGCTCAAGAATAATCTAGAACTTTCCCTGTGGCACATTTAGTGAAGAATAACTGTACGGATACAATTCGGTGGCAACAGGATGGGAAATTCCCGCCAAATCGCGTGCTAAAATTGCAGCTGTCCCAGCAGGTAGCAAAGTGGACTAGCGCCAGCTGCCTTCTCCTCGGGGATTTCCCCAGAAAAAGGTGCTGGTGGAAAGTGTTTGATTTTTCTTGTAAACAACAGCAGGTAGAAGTTACCATTCAACGTATAAAAATCTGAGCAATCCAACCTTTGACAGCACTGCGTTCTGGACCTTCGAGGAGAGCAGATCGATCCGCAGCACTCACAGATATATAACTACAAATCGAGTTGGGAGTATATTATAATGGCCGAGTTACTGTTCCCACAACTGGAGCGTCCTTTGCCATCGCTACCGTCGCTGCACTACACCCTGTTTGCCTACAGGGAGGAACTGAGGCGGAGGGATGCACCCTTCATGAAGATGTCCACCATCAAGTTGCATCTGACGGACAACCTGATCCTGCAGACAATCAAGAACATTCGCCAGTACGACACCATCGAGATTATGAATCTCAACCGGGAGATAACCTTCAAGAGGCGGCTGACCAAGCAGATGCGGAAGGTGCGAAAGCTGGAGAAGCTCGGACTGAACATCGATCCCCGGAAGCTCGGCGAGAACTCTGGCCAATGGCACTGATAAATGGCCAATAAATATACATCAGATGCTCCTTCTACAGTATAAATATTATATCTGATACACACACCCATCAACTCTTGCATACTCTGAGCATGTGAAATTAGATTTTAAGCAAATTCTCCTTAAGTTTCTAAAACTCTATAAGCTGATCTGACCACATAAACTCTACTGGATTTTTTGAATAAAAAATTGAAAATCTATAAAAGGATTGTTTCTATTTGAAGGTTGGTTAAAAGTATAAATATTTCCCTAAACTTATGGTAGATTATTGTGCACTCAATGATCCTTGAACAAACATAAAACAAACACTAATAATAGCACTCCTTGGATATCATTACATTATATTATATCCCTCAGAAAACTTGTGCCAACTAATCATTCGAGTATTTTGATATTCAAGACGGGAATATTTCTGTGAAATTGCATTTCAAGTGCCATGGAAAAAACAACAAAATAAACAGCAAGAAAAATACAGAGTCAAAGCAACGACAAGGAATGCGTTTTATATATAAAATACAAAAAGGGAGAAGACAGGCAGGCAAAGAAAAATATTAATCCGAGGCAGCACCGAAACAGAACAAAAAGTTTGCGCCGTCCGCAAAAGTTTTCTTCTTTGGAAAAACTTTTTATTTTTATTTTTTCGGCTCGAAACTTTTCGTTCTCTCACTCGAGCAAAATAGCTCAATGGCAGGAATGCAACTCGGTACGAGTGTCAAAGTGCAGACGATGCCTGACAGTCACTCACAGATGTACACATACACTCCCGCATATGCGGCTTGTTTTGCAGGCACTGTGGTGTGCAAGAGTTAAGTAATGGGTAAGTAATTGTATTTGTTCTTAAGTAACTGAGGCTTAAAATGTATGCAAATAACTTTAAAAGAATATTTACAGCCCTTACTTGATACAAATAGGTTCTTTTATTACCAAGTTAAAGTACAACCGACTTGTTTCAGGCCTCGTTTCGACTGACTTCCTGGATTTTGTATCCTTGCGACACCTTTGAAGTTATATTATTATTAAGGGTGACAAAAGGTCATATCAAAACTTGCGTGCACATTAAATAATGGTTAAATTATAGCTCTGAAACTAACAATCAAGTTTTCATCTAAATTTTATAAGCTTCATAAATTGCTTTTAAAATAAATGTTACCTTTTTTAGCTGACTTTAAGGTGCCACAAATTTGAATTTATATCATAAAAAACCCTGCTCGAAACCGTACCTTTCGCTGTTGAATTTTACATTTGATATAAAATTCCAACAAACTAATTTCGAGTTCACAGGATGTGGCCTTCTTTGTCCTTACATATATCAAATTCCAACCATTCGTTCCCAAAAACCACTGTGGACACCATCCACAAAATCGCAAAATATTTTGCCCTGCAGACAAAGGAATTCAGAGGAATGGATGAGACGATGAAGCGGCTAGAAAAGGCACAGCTCAAAGTATACAAAAATTCCAAAGGATCCAAGGCGTACTCCAATTCAAATTCCCCCCTAAACCTGCTGAAATATGCACAAAAGAATTGGAACAAAGTGTAACGAAACTAGTCGTGACACAATTTTTTATGCAAATTGCACAAGTCATTGCGAAAATATCGAATATCCCGGCCACTCACCAGCTTGAAGGCAAAAATGGACAATTCATAAAATACCAGCGCCAATAACATTATCGGCTCGTAAACGGGGGCAACCCGAAAAACTTGAAAATAAAAAAGTTATACCCTCCGTCTAACATTACATTCCGGCAGCAAAATGTCCCGCGCACACGTAAAACGTAACCGAAAAAGGACGAAGGACGAGACACGAACCATTGGCAACAGATAAATGAGGCACTCGGGAACAGGCGCCCCATATTGTGGCAAGGAGGGGGGACCTCAGCTGAGTACACTGAGTCGTAATATGTGTTGGCCAAAACGAGCATAAAACGGAGACCGATACAATCCCAATTGAATCAATTGAATTGAATCGCTAAGCAAAGGTTTGAGTTTATTTATATATGCGGGAAGGGAGCGAAAGGGGAAGATGTCGTCTTATTTTGTTTGGTACTTAGGTATTTTTAGGGGTATAACTCTAAAATAGTATTATGATATTTGTAAAAGTTTTTTAGCTTTTACATGTTTATTTCTTCATGTAAAGGTTATTTAAAATGCTTAAATTTGTAACCAAAAAACATGTAAGCTTAATAGGAAATAATCTCTTTATTCTTGATTTAAAATTAGCTATTGTTCTTCCTATATTATTTTTTTTAACAATTACTAACTCATTGTAATCTTTTTTATAAATTATTACAGGATATTCAAACAGTCTTAGCACCCTCCTTGTTCAAGTTAAACCCTTTTTCTTTTCCCCAAAAAAACATAGCCACAAACATATGGGGAAATAAAAGTAAATTGATATTCTCAACTGTTGCAAAGGGAGAAGCGAAGTAGCGTGTGTCACATGGCGTAGTTTCTGCCCAATTTTAGTGGCCTCTGTTGCTTCAGCAATTTGCTGAATGATGCAATGCGGTAGCTAGATATTTATGGTGATATATATATCTATCTATATGCACTGCAGTACATCTAAAAGATCTATATAAATTCTTGGAACTTACCTACCTTGAACTTCTTAGACTCTAGACTGTCGACAACTTCATTTAAATCACATTCCGTTCAGAGACTTCAGTTTTAACTTAAATGCCAAGCCTTGGCACAACCGCGAAGCATTTCTGGTATCTCAATTGAGAAAATAGCAAGGAAACTGCGAAACGAACTGAGAATTTTGTAAAAACTTTTGCAATTGAAATAAAACTGAAGGAACTCGGTGAAAGCAACTGTTGTGCACTGAGCTGTGAACACTTGAAGCTGTATCTTTGTATCTGTATCTGTATCTGTATCTAACCCTTGTTGCTGAAGAACTTTTCAAATGGGGGCTTGGAAAGTCGACAAGTGTTCTCCAGTCACCGCGGGAATGTAGTCAATGTCGCATTAGTTATTGATTTCCATACATCTCGCTTAATGCGTATGTCACTCTGATTTTTTTTACGGGATGCAAAGTACTTAACATATCTGTGACGTCAGCTGAGTTCCTTCCCCTACAAGCAAATGATTAACAAACATGAAAAAACACTCAGGATGTGTCTGGGCTGCTATATCTTACTTCCTCTCTCCATATTTCCCATTCCAATACCCAGTTTTAAGTGTACTTGTACATGTACATTTGTGCGTATACGTAATATTTAGGCAATTTTTATTTTAAATGTTTGCTTAAAAGCATGAATGTTTTCAAAATTTAATTTCAAATTATTCAGTAAAAATATGAAACATATAGATAAGCGTTTAATGCCTATTTTCTTGCTTAAATTCGTGCCACAAAATACTTGTGCTTATATCTAGTATGTGCCAAATATGTGACTTTCATTTTGCTAATTAAGTCGAAATGTTTTTTATGATTGGAATAGTTCAACTTTAAAATACTTGTATGCATATCGGTAACGGCATGTGTAACTTTCCGATGGAAACTTTAAAAGTGCAAAAAGGGCATCAAATCATGGCGAGCGCACAACAAGTTGCCACAACTTTTCATTACAAAAGCCAGCGGCAGCAGCCACAGTCTGTTCCCATTACAGCGCCATGAGAAATGCAGAAGGCACAGGATCCAAGCTGGAGCTGGAGCTGGAGCTGGAGGTCCTGCAAGGATGAGGAGCACTGGCTGATGGCCCGGAACGATGCCTTGATGCTTCTGGCCCCACACACAAACACACAGCAGCAGCAGAACAGAAATGGCATCAACCGAACACAGCAGTAAACTAATGAACTCGTTCTGGTTTGTTGCTCACACAAAAATAAATACAAAAATGTGAAGAAGAAAAAAGAAAATACAAATGAAATACAACATGAAAAACGTTGACAAAATGGCAAAAAGTTGCCTCTCTCTCTGCACCATAAATATTTCATGTAAATATGAGAAATATAAAATTAAATGTACGAGTAATATCTGCGACCATAAAGAGGCGACGATGCCGGGAAGAAGTGGCTGCCCAACTTGCCTGGGGATGCTTTTCCAATGGCATAAAACATTTGGCATTATATTCCAGGAGAGCAAGTAATTCATGTGAAATCGGGTTGTTTAGTGCCTCTAGTGTGGCAGTTTAAATGAATGGAAAATGGTAAATGGAACTCAAATGGGAAATATATTGTAAAATAAATGAATTCACTTCAAATATAGATATGATACCTTTATTTCAAATAACACATTTAAGTCTTAAGGTATTTGTATTAAGAAAATCTGTCCCAACTATCACAATTCCCTTAACTATCCTGAAGTTTATAAATATATATCTTTTCGCCACTTCCTTTGGCTTTTGTGTGCTTTGAAATTTGTCTTTGCTTACAGGAGCCTTCGCTTCCAACTTGATTATTATTTTTATTTATCTTTTTTTGTTCTAAACAAGCATTCAGTGAGCTCTCGACAGATTTTGCTTGCTTTAGTTGAGTGCACTTGAGGGCAGAGTCCACGTTGCTTCCTCTGGCTTGTTCCCTATTCACTTCACTCAGTATTCGCTATATCCATTCAAAAAGTAAAAAAAAAAATAAATAAAAATAAAAAGAGAAAGAGAAAACGTTCACGTTCATTCATGCTCATTATCCTGTAGATTATTCGGTACTTTAGAGCGTTCAGTGCGATAATAACGATGTTGTGTTGCAAGCCAAGGACATTCGCAGTACACTGAGGGATTTATATAGAAAGCAAGAAGCAATTAAGGGGATTTTTTGATAAGAAAGGAAACTTTTTAAATGAAATAACGCCCTTGAAATAAACAAGAATTTAACTTAGAAGCAACCTATAATTATTAAGAAAGCAAGCTAAAATATTAAGCTTGTTTCAAAACCTATTTTAAATATTAAGTAACTATTAAGACATATTTCTTAATAAAGATTTGTATCCTGTCCAGTGTACCTGTGAAGTTTTGAGGCTTCGGGGCGATCTCTGCTCCTCGATTTTGAGCAGGGAGCAAGTTAATGCAGTTTTGGCCTCGTCCTTGCCCCACCTCCCATTCCTTAGTGTCCTTCGCCAATGTTCGTCCGTCCTTTCCTCGGCCCCCCTTTTGATGACGATGACGACGATGATGATGCACTTGATATTTGCCGTATGAATGCCGCTTGGGTTTCGGGGGGCTTGGAGAACGCAGAAATCTCTTTGCCATTTAAAGCAGATTAAGGCTGTGGCCCTTTCAGTCCATATATATTTCGGACTCTCTTCGGGATTTCGGCCAGCTGTGGGGTCCTTCGAGGGAGAGCGGTGGCCATTCAAGAGTCCTGGCTTTTGTTGTCGCTAGCCCCGACTTTTACTGCACATTGTGTGTGTCGGGACTGTCGTTTCGGCTTTTGTGGATTATTTCGCATTTGCTGTGTGGCAAGTTCTTTCACTAACCACACCTCATCCTCATCCTCCCATTGCTCCTTCCATTGACTCCACTCCCACTGCTTGGCCTGCCAGCTTTAGTTAATTTTGTTGTTCATTTAAATGTTAAATATTTTCTAAGGATTTATTAAGTTCAAGGAGGGAAATTATTACACTCGAAATGGTTGATAAATTTAGCTAGAATCTAAATGAATGAATGAAGCATTTAATAACCTTGCAAGAGTATTAGAATTTTAGTCAGAAGCTTGTAACCCAGGGAAGAAGTCATTTCCGACCCTGTAAATCATATATATTCTTGATCAGCATTAACAGCGGAGTCGATCTAGCCATGTCCTGCAAAATAAAAAATTTACCAAATTTTTTCAAAATTTTACATCGTTTAATTTTTAAAAATGGAAGAAATTTTAAATTTTAAAAAATTTTGAACTTTATATGCAGATTTATAAAACTTAAAAAAACGAACATAGAAAATTAATCCGATTTGAATTTAACGCTTTTTTGGCTCAGTTATGATTTTTTAAATTTTTAATTCGCCACCACTTTCTCTATGGTATCGATAAATATCGATATAAGTAATACTAATTTTTAAGTTCTTTTTGGAAACTTCTAATGATCAAAAAGGGAATGAGTGCCAAGAGATTGTATAAACTCTAATTTATCTTAAAAATCATATTATTTCTTTTTTTAATTTTATTTATTTAATTTAATTTTATCATTGAACTATTCCTTAACTAAATCATTTGTATAATTTCATTTTTATGACATATTGGTTGATAATAAACTTTTTCCTAAGTGCACTCCCATTACCTTTCGGACGTGTGTGTACTATCCGCTTGCTGCCCCCTTAAGCTCGTCAGGCTTCCCCTGCTCACCTGGACTTCCTTCCCCCGGCTCTCCGAACACCACATCGCCCCCATTCCCGCTCTCTAATGGACCTGCTGCCTGTCAAGCTGTTGTCATCATCGCCGCTAATCCTGCACTTGAGTGGCAAATGCCGAGTCTTCGCCATCGCCTTCGTATGCACAGCGACCCTGGACACCGGTGGCGGTCGGCGCCGCTGCTGATGATGATGTCCGGCTTAGGTAATGGCAATTTAATAAGCCCCTAAATGCTCCTGTCGCCTCGGGCGCTGCTTTCTGCGCTCAGCCATCGGCGATTAGGGATATTCCGTGTCAGCCGGGTCAGACAGGGCGTCGCATCGGGGTCACAGCGGCGAGGGATAAGTTTTTCCCAATGAGCTCGGGGATTGGATTTACTTTTCGGTGGTTTGCCAGCTTTGTTTTTCGCGGCTCTCCACTGACCTGACAGATCGGGGTCATTAGTTAATCAAAGGATATATTTAAAATGTAGAGCAGAAGGTGATCAAGGACATGTTCTTTTCAAAGTTCCATATTCAGCAGGTGTATAGTTATTAATTTATTATATTTATTTATAATTAAGCACCAATTATTAACTTAATTCTAAGAATATTAGCATTTTATTACCTAAATATCCTTTTTCAATTCCAAGTTGCGTCACTTGTCCTGCCACGTCCTTGTGAACACTTTGCCACCATTTTTTTACCTGCCATTCATCGGCTTCGCTTCGTCATCGGCGTGACCTTTTTCCACTGGCATTTTCCAAGCATATTTCACCTTCTGGCATCTGGATCCTTCCCAAAACTTGACCGGCAGTGCCAGAGCTAGGACAATTACAACACGCAGGACGCGTTTTGCATACAACAATAATACAGGTGTCGTCCTGAGCGGAACAACAACAAAAAAAAGGGCAATTCACAAAAGTCGACAAGCGTAAAATTGACAAACGTTCTTCGGCCAAAATGCATTCAACATATATATGTATATACAGGCAGAGGGGGATGGTAGTATCCTTCAGGGGATGAGGGACTTTGTGGGAGATGGACACAATGGAAGGGTGACATCAAGAGCAAGAGAACAGGGGACAGAAACCGTGATTGTTGCCCCACGCTGCTTGAGCCTGTTGACGATTGTTAGTGAGACATTGACTGAGTGTCCTGGCAGGAGGCTGGAGAGAAGACCCCCAGAGTTTCTGGGATCCGGCTTGGACGGACAGCTTAATGACATTCAAAGTGTCGAGTGGACTCCAACTGGCCAACAGAGGCCAAGAGAACACAGATTGTTGAACTGAAAGAAATGAGAATCTTTTACATCAAAAAACTTCTTAGAATAAAGATAACTAATTTAATTTAAAGGATTTTTAAATGCTTTTATCTCTTGTAGAAAATGTCAAAATATATTATAATAAACTTAATTTCAAGCAAATATTATTTTAGCAACTCAGAAACCTTTTTTTTTTTGTCAGTGCTCTCCGAGTATGGCCCACAGCCTCCTCCTTTGGGCGATGGTGTCAGAGTGCATTCTTGTTGACTTACTGACACTTTGGACTCTGCCAGAAGAGCGAACACCGAGCCACTGGCTGCTCAGGAAATTAGTGCCACAAAAGGGTTGTCCAGAGGTCAGAGATCGGACAAGGAGGAAGGGTGCAGGGTGCAGGACAGTGCAGGAGGTAGTGCTCATTATTCAGCTCATTTGCATGCATTTCATTCGGAGTCCTTATTGCGGGACGCACATTTGTCCACTTGTTGTACACTTTTACTTGACTTTATTCCATTTCCCCATTACATTTTCTGTTCGTCTTTTATGCGTACTTTTATTTCACATTGTTCCCGAGGAGACGGACCATCGTGTGGCTAAGTTGCATTAAGGATTTGCATTGGAATCGAGGTGACGAAAAAGGTGTGCTTTTAGATACTCTTTTCTATGAAATATGAGGTAAGGGGTTTTTTAGTATTTATTTGAAATTATAAATCGATTCAAGAATATTTGGAATTAGTTATAATGCTTAGAAGATTGTGCAGAAAATTACTAGAGGTAATTACTGAACTTTACAAATATTTTAAATGAGACCTCCAGTAATTTTCTGCACTATAATTTTTATTCATAACATAATTTTACTGTAAGGATCCCAAAGAAGACTCTGACTCTGATCTTACTTTTTGTACGTGCCTCATTCTGCATTTCCAAAGGTAAGTAATGTTTCTTGCTTTACCAATTATTTCCAGCATTATGGTCCTGCTGTCAGCCTTCTGTGCGGAGTCTGCATTTGGTAATCCCTTTAACAAATACCTGATACCCGAGTGCTGAAGAGAGTAAAACACATGCAGCAAACAAGCAGAGATTTACCAGCTTGATCTCTGGTCACTGCATTCAGCTTGGACAATGCCAAAAACACGAGGACAACATCTGCTAAGTTCTGCTCCTGTTCCTGCTCCTTGTCCCCCTGCTGCTGCTGCCTGTCCTCGAGTCCTGTCTTTTGTGTTGTGGCCCATGTAATCGCATTTTGTCGGCTTCGGAGCAAAGTCGAGACGAATGCAATTTACTGGGAGGAACTTGTTTAAATAGATTTTGCTTGGACAAAAAAACTACAAAAAAAAAAACAATGCAGATTCAAATGGATATGCAGATGGAGACGGAAGGTGACCTCCAGGACAGCCAGGATAGAAAGTGTCTGCATCTACGGGTTTTTTCAGCATCAGGTTCCTGGACTTTTCGGTATGCTGGCATAATTTTTAGCTTTTTGTGTCATTCACTGGCCTTTTTAATTAAATTGTCAATTGGAAGTCACGCATTGTTGATTACAAATTGAATTAATTTGCACAAAAGTGAAGCATTTACATAGGTCAAGAGTTGGACTCTTCAGGGAAGTAAATACTGTAAGCTTTTAAATTTTAAAGAGTTGCGTTTTTGAGCATAGAAATATCCTTTCTATTTATTATATATCTTTCCTATAACTCTAGATACAATAAGGATGCCGCCCCATCGATTGAAATTGTCCTCGTTAACCCTCATAAATCCAAAATGCTCATTAAGTTTCTTGCCAACTTGGCAATTGAAAGGAATTAAATTGCCAATTGAAATGCGCACTCAATCGAAGGACCTTCGAAGTCCTTCTAATGAGCACAGTCCAAGTCCGAGTCCTGGGCGGGAAACCCATGCCGAACCTAATTGCATTTAAATTGCCACTCGTGTTATGTTAACAAATAATTAGTAGCCCAGTGGGCTTGAAGGCAGACTGAGCTGGCCCAAAGGGGCGTGGCCAAAAGGCAGCCGCCGACTGTAATTTAGACCAAGACAAGGACACAATGCACACCCAGATACACACACATACATACTGCAGATAGTTGTCCTGACAGATTCACGGCCCGAGAACCGCAGGAGCGGCGGCATCGGCATCGCCTCATTTGCATAAACTGCGCTGCGGCACTTGAGGCCAAAAGCGGATTCAGGATTGAGAACTGGGGATTGAGGATTCAGGAATAGCAACGGTTACGGTGCCAGTAACGGATTAAGATATATTCGGGAATGCAAGTGCCAGCTTCGAGCATTACAATGAATCTCAGGGAAATGGCTGGCACCGTCAGGGGTAATCCATTTAAGTAATTGAAAGACAGGGAAAAGGACTCGAACTTAAACTTATAAAGGCGCGAATCGAGTGTAATTCAATATTTTTATTATTAAAAAAGGAATGAATTTAGTTAAAACAACTTCAGATTCAACAGAAAAAAATAATAATCATATTTTTACAAGGATTTAAGAGGTGTTTTTGTTTAGCGAAAGTAAACAAGGCTTCAATAAGAATTTATTTAATTTTACCATATTTTTTAATTCAAAACACAAATACCAATTAATATTTACATAAATGCAAGTAAAAAAAAAATACATTAAAACTATAAACTCATAAGCAAACATGAGCTTATTTTAAAATAAAATTAAATAATAAAAAACACATGTATTTATTTAAGAACTATTTGTTCCATCAACTTGACTTTACACAAGTCAACAAATTTCGCCATGACACAAGCGCTGCTGCACAATCCGCCATAAAAAATTCATTCAAATTCAGTGAAATGTGGCAATTTGCCATCCGAGTCAAAGTTGATGTAATTGTAACACAAATTAATTATTAGCATCGAAACAAAACAAAAACAATAGTAATCACATCAAGCTCAACAGGAAGAACCTCGAATAGGAAGCGGAAGTAGCTCGTACAATGTGTGAGTAAATGTATAGCGGAATGTGTTAAAATCTCTAAAGATTAAATTGGTTTTGTAGACAAGTTTGATGATGATAAAGATGATGATGATGGTGGCAGGCTGAAGTGGCGCGCTGAAGGTGCAGGTCATCAATATCCTGTCAAGCGCAACAAGGCAGAATTTCACAGGCTCTTGGCAGTTTACAGTGGTTGTAGAAAAGTAGCAATTAGATTAAAGATATTTTGTTAAAATATAAAAATAAAAGAAAAATCTGAAGAAGATCTTTTTAAATAATAAAAAAATGTTCAAAGTGCACGCTTTTATAATTCAAATATTTATCGTATTACCTTAAGATATTTATTATACAGTAACTTAAAATATTTCAAACAATTAATACTAATCCCTATAAATTTCCATAATTTATTATTCCAATCCACGGTGCTTTAGCTAAAGTTCAATGAGAAATTTCTGGGGATCCGGTCCCCCAGTCCCCGTGGAAAAACCCCGAAGAGGCATGCAACGGAGCATGCGAAAATTTGGCTAATACGGAATGCAGGCTAAGAAATCCAAAGTACATAGATTAAAGCGCAATGAAATTGGGCAAGGGCAATGTGAGAAGGTTCCCCTCCTCCCGCCGGAAACTGAAGGGATTCCGGCCCCATTTTACCCTCCCCCTTCCCCCTCACCGTCTTAACCCCTTGCCTGTCGTTGCCCACCTCTGGCAAGACGAAAGCAAACTTAATGCAATCAAGCTTAATGCAGCGCAACGGCTGCCAGACGAGGAAAGGACGTCGACTCCGGGGAGGAGGCGGCGGTGCAGGAACTGAGGCAAAGTGAATCCCTTGGGTATATACCTGCGGTGAATTTTTAAGCAATTTACATAATAATTATCGTGCCAGTGCGAGCTGCAAGCTGGGAAAGTCGAAGGGAAAGCAAACCAAATAGGGTTTCCGCCCGCAATTATCGAACAAAACTTTCGGCCCAACTCGGGGCTGGGCTTTGTGTCTGTGGCTCGCCTTGCCATAAATTGAAATTGAATATTCAATAACCGAAAGGACTCGGTTCAAACACTTCCCATGTCACCAGACTGTGAGGGCAATAATGCCAGTTGAAATAATGACAGGTCTGGCAGAACCCACTAAATTAACCAATTACCTTTCAACTTAAATATATATGCGAATAAATGGAACTGAAAGGTGGTTTTGACAAAATGGTTTAACAATGGTCATTGATTCTAAATTAAGTAAATGAAATGTTAAATTTTAATAAGATTCTTTAAAGGGTGCTATCAATAATTAAAATTTAAAATCAATAAAAATAAGAGCTTAAAAGCATAAGAGATTTTAAATTCATTAAAAATGTTACATTAGATACCAAATCCTATATAACTTGATTAACATTTTTAAGCAGAGTTTAGGAAGTAAAAGTAAATTAGTAATTTAACTATTTCAACAATCTCTGGTATATCTCCAACATCTCCTCAACACTCTGCATAAATATTCCTCAACTCCCCCCCAAAACTCTATTTAACAAACTTTAACTAATTTAATTAGCTTTTCCCCTAAGCTCTTGTCATGGAAATCAATTTAAACTGAAAAATGTAACCCATTTGATATACTGCCGAATAATGTCAGCTCAGTTCTTGGGAAAGAAATAAAACTTTAAGTCAATCAGGGAAAGCCATTTTTTTGAAAAGCGCTCGCAACAAATCCAAGCGAAACGAAGGATTTTGGAAAATATTTGACATTTTCATTGTGTGCAACGCGGGGCAAAAGGACACTGATGACTAGGGATGGAAGATCCGAGGGAAAGGACGAAGGGACGAAGGAGGAGTCGCGTTGAGCGCTTGTTTAACTTAAATTGCTTTGCTCTGGCGCTGGAGAGATGGCGAAACAAAAGCCAACAACTGCAACTTTGCTCAATGCGCTTCCGTTTCCGCTACCCAACAGCAGCCAACCCCCCACTTTCCCCCCTCCCTAGTTTTCCAACGTTTTCCCCTACTGTCCCCCCCTGTTTTCCTTCGTTTTCCCCCGTTTTCTCGACCGGTTTCCCCGCTTTTCGTACAACTCCTTGGCACAGCCAAAGTTTGGCATTGTTGTCTTTGGCTGTTGCTTGTGGCAATCACTTTCATTCGTTTTCCCCCGTTTTCCAGCCCCCTTCGCACCGCTCTCTCCCTGGAAAACCCGCCCGAGAAAAACCGCCAAACACTTCCGTTCATCTTCCGGCCCTCCCATCCTTTTGCATCGCCTTTGTAGCAAAGTTTAAGTATAAAATTTAGTTTCTTTTGGCTGGGAAAATGCATTTTCCCAGCGTCAGCTTGATTTACCCCATGGAATTGCATACGTTTTTTGATTGAGCAATTAGGGAAACAGCCAGGGGGTGACAGCACACTGCCGTGGTGGTGGTGCTGCGGTGTGATTGCTTTTCAAATTTCATTTAAAGTGTCAGCCACACCGGAAAATATTCCATTTTCATAATTTGACAGCCATTGCGGGACGGGTTTGGCTTTGGCTTTGGCATTCGATTGTGTTTCGGCCACGAAACGAATTGAGTTGCAGGTGAACCTGTCGGAGTGGTCAAAGGGGGTCTCACAGGAGGTGGGTCCACGTCCAGCGGCCACAGCAACGGACAACTGCCGAAACCACAGTCATGATTAGAGGTCGAAATGACTTTTGTCCGTCTCACTTTGGTTTGAAAATATGGAATTGCTAAACCATTTGATGGAGAGTGCTTTGCGGATGGGAATAGGAGAATGAATGAAGTTTGTATGGATCGGTTGGTAGGTTGAGTTGATTTCAAATTTGAAAAAATATCTGAAAGAATGCTAAACTTTTAAGATACATTTATGCTATAAAAGGATCCCATTCTTTGGCACTTTCCAATTTAGTTTCCGAATTTTCAGCACTTAAACTTGCTTCAACTTTTCAAAATACAATAATTCAAGGAATAAAACCATTGCTGAGACCACAAAAGTTGCCGTATAAGTTAATTGTGGAAAACGCTTGCCACCACCATTGACATTTTAAAACCAAACGCTTAATTGCAAGTGCCAATCGGCAGTTTCCCTCATCAGCAGCGCTTCCGGCCAACCTTTTCTCCCCTGATCCCACAACAATTTTGCCACTTTGGCTTATCACACGTTGGCGCTGTCCTTGTCTCCTGGCAAAACCGCAGAGAAGTAAAAAAAATAAAACGAAAAACGACAAAAAAAAATATAAAAAACGTAAGCGAAAAACAAACAAAATGCAACTTGCAATGAAATGAAACCGCAAAAGGCGGGCACCAGACGATGAGGAGGAAAAGACAACGTAAGCCATTTACTCGTTAACTGTTAATTCAGGACGAACAAGTAGACGAAGAGGGTGAGAAAACAAGGATACAGAGGACCCCACGAAAAATTTAATTTTGTTTTATATCAAAATATTTATAAACAATTTATAATGCGATAATAAATTCAATATTCTTCAAAGCAAACATCTAAAACAAATATTAAAAAAATATTATTGGGTATTTATTTTTATAAATAATATATATTATGTTATGAATTTTTCATTATGTAAAAAATTAATTTTAAAAATAATAAAGTATTTGCATTTATCGAAAATAAACATTATTAAAAATGCACTTAAATTTTAGCTTCAAAACACAATTCTCAGCAATTTAAAAACCATTTCCGAATTACCACTGTACCTGCAAGTCGCAAGGATAAGAAGTATAGCAAAAGGGAGTTGCCAAACGTGCCAGAATGTGGCTAATAACAAAGCGCCAGTGCCGACACAACACATTTGCACATCAAATTAGATTTAATTTCGAAAACAGCCAAAAAAGAAAACAACAACTACCTTCCGTTTTCCACGAAAACGAAAATAGCAACAAAATGACAATTGCAAAAATAACAAAAAAGGAAAGAATTTCTTCTTTTGTAACACACAAACCCAACTCAACACGCAGCGGCAACAAAAACCGAGAAAAAATGTGACAACCAACAGACAAAAAGTCGTAAAGATGCCAAAAACACACAGGGAATGGAGTCACGTGTCCCCTACGTTTAAATTACTCCGCTGGGACGTACACACATTCATATATGCACAAACACATGCACAAGCAAATGCAAGCGAGGCCCTATAAAAAGTCCTTCGAAATACACTTATCCTTACAAGGATCCTACACGAGGTTCGTGAATGAAACACGATAATATTAATGGGCGCCCTTAGTTGAATTTGAGTTCTTGGCGCCAAGGCAACAGTGTTGCATATTTATGGGCTGCAAATTTTACCCAACACTGTCAGAGCTCTGTTATTGTTAATATGTTATGTTATTTAACAGATAATAAGATTCGCAGAAATGTGAATTTAATTTGATTTTTGTTTAAATTTTATTTATAAAATAATAAAAAATAATATATAACAATGCTATAAACTAAATGTGCTTGACTTTTTTTACAATTACAATTATTTGAAAATTTTAATGTTATTTAATAGCTAATAAGATTTGCAGATATTTAAATGAAAATGTATATTGATTTTTATAAATTGTATTTAAAAATGTCAAACACTATAAACTACTTCAGCTCTACTTTTTTTTATATATTTACTTAACTGTAATTTTCAAAGTGGATATATTTATGTATGTATACTTAATTATGAAGCATATAGTTATATTTTAGGTATTTATTCCTTAAAAATTAAACTTCCTTCAATTGAATAAATCCCCATTTAAGAGTTAATTTCTCATTTTCTTTCATTGTGATTTTTTTATGGGGTTTTCCGGCACGTTGACCACCGCGAAACGGAAATACCTCATATAAACCCGTCATAGTCGTGCCAAGAAATGAGGATAACAATTCATATTGGACACACAAAAAACGCACACTGAAAGTAAAACAAATTTAAACGACTTTTAAATGCCCTGCAAGGTAAATTTTAAATTGTAATAATCCTTCTGTAAAAGCCAAGGATAATTCTTACTTAAGTCACTAACTTCGCTGCCATCCAGTCAACATGTTAATTCCCTTTGGTTTTAATTGACTGCATGGCCATTTAAAAGAGATTTCCATTGCCCCGTGAGCACCTTCGATTGCATGTGGAGCAGTCGTTCCTTCTTGCATGGCTTTTCTTCGTTTCTAGGTATCAAGTGAAAATCATCAGTTTTCATTTCTAGCGTTTAGGGGCGGTGCAGGCCGCTCTGAGCATGCGGCGGTGGTGCTCATTTTTGAATTGCAAATGCGACTCGCAGTGCATTCTTCACATGTGGGGGGGATTAGGTGGTAAAGCGACGAAGGGGAATCCCATTTCTAGGCAGCCATTGCATGCCAGCCAAACATTGCAGCTTTGTAATGTCCTGCTGTTAGCGCCCCTTGCTCACTGCCTTTGCCAGCGCCTTGATTTCGTGGCAATTAAAACTCAGTTCACCTATGAGTTTACGATTTTTTAATGGGCATTTCAGTTAACCGAATATTACTTAAACTTAAATAAGCATTAAAATGATTTGGTATTTAAGAGTGTTATTTCTTGTATAACAACATGTACTTAAATTGGTTTTCTTCCCAATTTTTTTATTATAAATATATATTTCAAGGATTTCATAAGTTTATTTTACAATAATTCTCAATTTTTAATTATTAACATTTTAATATAGGTAATTCTAAATTCGTTACGATCCTTTTTGTGCAACTAATTCCCTTTTGCCTCCGAAGCAAGCCTCCATTTATGGCTAACTAGGGTTAGGTTTCTTACTTTGGCTTGACAATTAAAACTTAATTAAAATTGCATGCACTTTAACCTTCGCCCTGAACTTACATTGCTTTTAATTACAATATATTAATATACGCTTCTCGTGACTTTCACGCCCATTCGTAGGGATTATATAATCGTTTTTACTCATAACCGAATGAGACATTAAGGTATTATTAGCGACTTTTAGAGGACATTTACTGTAATGATAATTGTTGTTGGTAGAGTAATAGCAGGGAACTTTAAGTTAACATTGAATGAAACAGAAAATCACATATTAAATCATTTATTAGAACAAAAATCAACTTAATAAAAATAAAACTATTTCGTTAACATTTAAATATTCCTTATTGGCGGGAAACTGTAAATTCTGTTAATTAGCAGAAATGTTAATAAATCACCGAACGTTGCCAGACGAACCGACCGGCAATTACTCACCCGCGAAATGTAAACAAATCAGCTGTGCGCTTAGGTCTGGCAACCCTCGTCGCTCATTTGCATTGTTTACATTTTTTGTTTGGCACGCAAAGCTAAAAAACATTAGAAAGAACGGCGAATATAAAAGTAATTCAACCTACAGAGCCTAGACTCAGTTTTACATGAGCTGCCAGCGGCAGAGCCACGCGTCCGGAGGCCCAAGGAGCGCCATTGGAGGCCATCGAGTAGTCGGAACCGCACCTTCGCCGCCACATTTTTGGCGTGACTGCGTCGCATTAAATCACCGGAATCACCGAAGAAATCGCGGCGACGAACAGCAACCGGAAGTGCAGCGGAGCAACTGGTGGTCATGGAGGTTTACGCCTGGGTAGGACATTGCTTTTAAGCCCACTCCTTTTTTTCTAAGAAAGGAGTAAAGAAAAGAGACTAGTTTCCTAAATCGAAATTAAGAATACACTTGTAGCTTATTTAAAAGGTTTTCTTTTTGGAAATCTTGGAGATATATTTTTTGTTTTTGCTGTAAATTAAATATATTCATGCCCCAATACCAAGTTTACATTCATAATAAGTAGTCTTATCTCCAAAAGACTGTCTAAGATAGTAATTTCAAATTAAATCCTTTCCAATTTCACCAGCAACCAAAATTTTTCTAACAAAACCTTAACTTTCCTCAATAAAAACTAAACTAGATCCAAACAAGTTACCTTTTATATATCGGAAACACCACCTATTAAACATTTTTAAACTATTTTATAGTATTTAAATGCAATGTATCTCATAAATATATTATAATCATTCAATTCGATTCAAATTTAATCAAACTAAACTTAAGTTACAATAATAACAAATAACTTTACCTAACATTTTAAACTCCAAACAAAATCAAGCTTAGCCTTTTAAAGAGTATTCCAAAATAACAGAGACATCGCCGCAAGGCGATTTGCATTGCAAATTAATGAGTGATTTCCTTTGGTGGCCTTTTTGTTTGCCCATTTTCGTGATGTCTTAGGGTGCCAATTCTCACGGCCAGCTTGGCCTTGGCTTTGAGTCCGAGTTGTGCATGACACCGCAGCGGGTGGCCAGAAGCTCCTGCTCCTTTGCCGCCGCCCAGGTGCGCTGCATTCGCGGCGGCGGTGGCCACGTCCTCATCCTCGACTCTAATGGAAGAGTACACTCCTGCGGCTGGAATAATCGTGGTCAGCTGGGCCTGGACTCAACGGAGGAGTGCCACAATGAGTTTAAGATGATTCCCACCGAGTTTTTTGGGGTGAGAAAATATTTAATCCTTTTTATTTCTGTAAATAAAAACCTTAATCGATTGCAGGAAGTTCCTGTGGACAAGATCAGTTGTGGCTGGGACATCTCCGGCGCCATTACCCTGACCAAACGCCTATATGTGTGGGGCTCGAATGCCTTCCAGCAGTTGGGAATATGTCAGCGTGGTTTCTTGGCCGTCAGAAGACCCATGCCAGTAAAGCTTCCCCGAGAAGAGGAGTCGATCAGAATCAGCTTTGGACTGCGCCACTGTGCCGTTCTCACTCAGGACCACAAGATCTACGTTTTTGGACGACTGAGGATTATGGACCCACCGCCCATCGAACTTGATATCACGGCCACCTGCCTGCATCGCTGCAATACGATAAAGATACAGGCGCATAATCCGAACGAGCTAAGGATCGTGTCCATATCCAGTGGCCAGAATCACATGCTGCTTAAATGTGTGGATCAGAGCGAATCAGGTGGCGGCAGCACCAAGAGAATCCTTACACTGGGCGACAACAAGTTCGGCCAGTCCAATGCCTTTCTCTTCGAGGAGGATGTGCGTCAGCTGGCCGTGGGCTGGACCCACAATGCAGCGGTGCTGCGGAACAACGAAATCCTGCTGTGGGGACGCAATTGCTATGGACAACTGGGCACAGGATCCTTTAGCGAACAGCAGGCTATACCCACACCACTGCGCCTGAAGCTACCGGAGGATCAGACACCGGCCAGAGTTCACATGGGAGCGGAGCACGGACTGCTAAGGACTTCAGCTGGAGCTGTATATACTTGGGGCTGGAATGAGCATGGGAATTGTGGCAACAACAGCACGGAAAATGTGTAAGGATTAAAATATAGAATACGAAAAACCATGAATATTTAATTTCAAATATTTGTTATCGATATCGTTCCAGATGCACCCCTGCGCTCTTGGATCTACCGGGACTTGTTAAGTTGGCCGGGGCTGGAGCTGGCTTCTGTTATGCCATAACAGAGCCTGCTAATTGACTTCCTGTTACCCGAGGCACCTGTTTCTATCTCTGTCTGCCGGGCACGCTTGCGCTTAACTTTGTCCGTGAATTTGTTTGTGCAACGTTGTTAACTGTTTAAATAAAGAGACAATTGTTAATTAAATAAGTTATTTTAAAGGTGGGTGACTTTAAATAAATTGAAAGTTACGAATAAACAAGAGAATACAAATATATAGGAAAAGTTTTTAAGGAAAACTTCGCACTTTTAGAAAAAATCTCTAATACTCGTGTGTGTGCATGTGTCAAAATATTAAAAAGTTTTTAAGAATTTTGGTATTCAAATACAATTTTCGCTTAAAATTCGATCGGAAAGAAGATTTCAAAAATTTTAAAGCATTTGTAATCAAAAAGTGCAAATTTTTATTGCTGCAATTGTACTTCAATTGTGACAAACAGTACTCTTTTAATAAATATTTACATAAAGGCATAACGCCTATTGCTTATAAACAAAAAGTGCAGTCAGAAGTGTTTTGATATCCGATCTGGTTACTCCAGTAGTTAGCTTTTCCCTTTATTTCTTTCCATTTAGTGTGCCTTGGGAGACGCTTAGGAACAGGGTGTGTCGGCTCTGTAAAAATACATTTTTTCAGAAGCAGAAGCATATCGTAACTAAGCATAAATTATTCGTTTCTGTGTTGCAACCCAAAGATGTCCGAGAAGAAGAGTGACAACAAAGAGCCACAACCAGTGGACGACATAGATGCGGAGGAGCTGCTGGCCACCACTCAAGGTATTGCACTTTCAAACTATATAAAGTAAAGTAAACAAAGCGAAATCCCCTGTCTTACAGCAAATATTTCCAATGAACTGGCCAAGAAAATCTGGAGTGTGACGTCCAGCGACGTTGCCCTGGGCATACGCGAGTATCCAGGTGAAAAGCTGCCCTATGTGCCCTTAGATTTCGGATCATTACTGGAAACTGCCCCCGTATCAGGAAACGGATGTGGAAACGAGATTGGAAGTAAGCTACAGGCGAATGAAAATGCCACCGCTCACATACTTGAGGTGGGGAGGGCTCTGTACGGAGAGACCTACGGTTTCCCGGAAAATGACAACCCGAACTATTATAAGGCAGCCGAAAATTACGCCCTCTTCGGGGAATACTTTCTCGACTTTCCCAAGGACACGGCTACTTGTTTTGCAGATCTGGAGCAAGCACCGAATGGGGATCCAAAGCCGCCTCCGGGACTCGAGCGATCCAACAGGTCGTCCTTACCCTTTGATAGGAACCAAGTTCCGGCCAATGGAGGAGCTGCAGGTACAGCCTCGGGATCTAAGTACTCTGGGGTAAGATATAGTCGTGGGTTTAGTAAGAGGAACTTAATATATACTTATATTTTTAATGCAGCCTCCCGGATCTACTCCTTTACCACAGCAGCAGCAGCAACAGAGACAGGCACCGCGACCCGGGCAGCCCGGGCAACATCGCCAGCCAGGCGACGAGATGTCCTTTCCTCAGATGTATCAGGTTAATCAGCTGGCACCCCAGGCACAGCTGAATCCCTCCCACCATCAGTCCTGTCCCCACATGCATGGATCTCATGTCCATCCCCAATCGCCTGTCGGTTCAGCCCCTCCGCAAATGGCAACGGCGCTCCAACAGCAGCAGAAGCAACAGCGTCCGGGTGGAGCCCTCATGAATGGCTCGGAAATCGGAGGAGGACTGTGTGGCCACAGTCACGTCCATAACCATGGCCATGGCCATGCCCCTGCCAATGAGTTCAACTTGTCGCAGCTCTACCAGCAGCTAATGGCCCGCAACATGCGCCCCAATCCGCTGCTCCATCAGCCACCACATCAGCACCAGCAGCACATGGCCCAGAGCCAGCATCACCACCACACAACCACCTGTGCTGCTGCTGCGGCTGCCATGATTTATGCCAACTTCGAGCAACACATCCGCCAGTTACAGTTCCAGCAGCAAATACATCAGCAGCAGCAACGCCATGCCCGCATCCCGCGTGGTATCTACGGCGGCAATGGAGGACAGGTGGGACCAGGAGCACCACCAGCAGGATCTGGGGCAGGAACAGGTGGTGTAGGAGCCACGCCTCCAGCTAGCAAGGAGCCTCCAGCAACTGGTCACAAGTAAGATCGGGAATATGGGACCTAATCAGAAGGAGCTCCAATTAAACTGATTTTTTATATACATTTTACATTTTAACAAAATTTTAATTTGTAATTGATGAAATTACTAAAAACAAAACTAATTTTTTCGGTCTAATTATTGCTTATTTGATAAACTTTTTTTGAAATGTAGGCATTTTAATTTTGTATCTCCATATTTTACACTATCTTTACATTACTTATACTTTTACAACAAATTTAGCCTATATATTTAAAATGTATACCACATTTTTACATTAATAAAATTTTATACACTAATTAAACTTAATATATCGTATAATAGTATCAGAAAACTTATTAACTTTATTTGCAACTCTGTCAAACAGCTGGCGCAATGCCCATTCTTTTGTTTTTCAAATCGAACTCCACATAGTTCTCCCTCAGGAAGACATCACCGATTATCCACTTGGTCAGACCCCGCATATCCATGATGCCCACGAAGCAGAAATCTGAATACCTAATCACATACGTCGTTGGATGCACATAAAACATAGTGCCCTCGATCTGGATGACCAAGTGCGGTAGAGTCTCAATCAACTTGCAATCCATGGTCCACAGATCCAGAGTGGCATCGTACACGGCTTCAATGGCATCCATCAAGCCATGCACCTCCGTAACGGGGCCAACAATCAGAGAGGTTCCCGTGTCCATGATAGCCGGGCAACCCGACTCACATGACCTGACATTCGTGCCATGGAATCCTATGGAGCCCATTCGAAAAGACCAATACTTCTCCTCTGTAACTTTTGTGTAGGTCAGGGGACCATAGTACAAACTTGAATTGGATCCCCCAAGTATAAGTAGGCCACCGTCGCTGGAACCACTCTTCATGTAGAACGAGAACATCTGTTTCTCCAGCAGTTCCTGTGCCAACATCCTCTGGAAGGGTGGCAGGGTTCCGATCTGGGAGAGTTTGGGAAAGGCCATGCCAAGGATTCCATCGAAAACGGAGCAGTCGGTGGTGTCATTGACCAAGCCAAAGCCCTGATTTTCCACTCTCAAGTCCCCGAGGGTCAGCACATCGTTGGCCACCAAACCCTTGACCGTTCCCGAACCATACGTGATGCTAAATCCGGTTTTATTCTGATGCAAAGTTTCAGATTTGGATTCCTTGAACAAGCTGCTGCCACACTTCTTGCAAGAACCGCACTTGGAACTGGGCAGCCAGAGGTCCGAGGATCCAGTATCATATTGGACGGTGAAAGTCTGGGGGTTGCTCCCTCCCATTTTTACGGTTCCAAAGAAATTCGTTTCACAGGAATTCACGAGTCGCGCGACCACCACTCCCTTGGAGTCACTTCCTGTGCCGTTTGTTGGTTCGATTCCACCATTAATGGCATGGATTGGGGTTAAGCCATGCTTTCCCCTAATCCTATTTCGATTTGCCAGGTAAATCGAGATATGTGGAAACTTGTGGTGCCGGCGACTGTGCTTGCTGAGGCGTACTCTGTGCATCCCGGCACAGAGCACGATCTGGCAGAGGAGGAGGGTTATCACTGGCAGATTCATGGTCTTTAACTGGCCCAAAGCCTAGCCAATGCGTCTGTTTTTATAGCTCGATTCTGATGCGTTTATCGTTTAATACTATTCATCGACATGCACACGTAAAGGTGACTTGGAATATGTGATTTAAGCTTAATATTAAAATATGGAAAGTGAATTAATACGCAGTTTAATTGCAGTTTGAGCAATGGAAGTAGTTTGTAGTTGTTCAGAGGGGGTTTTATGTTTTAAAATAAAATTTGTTATATATTTAAATATTATAAAATTCTGTACACAAATATATTTTTGAATAGGAAACTAGTTGAAAATTTAATGATTTATTTGATATATTTACCAAGTTAACTATTTCTAATTATATTATTAATATTTAAGTGCATGTAAATGACATAATAATAGTCCTCTACAACATTTAGTGCATTAATATAATTAATATTGTTATAATTCGGATTAGTCCTTATTGCACTGCCTTTCCAATTCCTATTTGATGGTACTCCAAATCAAAAACCGTATAGTATGCACCCATGAAACTATCGCCGAGTATCCACAAGGAGTTTCCATCCAAGCTGGTAAAACTGGAGACACATACATTTCCGTATTGCAGCACATACTGAGAGGCCTTCAAGGGCAACTCCTTGCGGGCAATTGTGAAAACCATATCCGGCAGCAAGGAGATTGTTGAGCAATCCACAAAGAACACACCACTGGCATCGTTTGGATTGGTAACACCCAATAATTTGTTGATTTTCCGGATAGCTTCACCCGGCACCACGATCATTGAAGTTCCTGCATCCATGATGGCTTCACAATTTGAGCACAAATTAGTTCCATTCAGCGTGGCACTTGTCATTTCGAATTGGAAGTAAGCTGGCGTAGAGATGGGCACATAAGTGAGACATCCACTATAAAGACGGGAATCTGTGGCTCCTAGTATCAGCTCACCACCACTTAGGGCATTTGTGCCATTCCTTTGGAAGTATATAGAGAAGCCAAGATACTCTATCTGGCCTTGATTCACCAAGTTGTACAGGAGCGGAGTCACACCACCAATGGCTATGGTGTCATAGGCCAGACCCAATATGCCATCAAAGGGGGAATTGAGAAAGGGTTTTAAAGGTTCATCGATGATCTCGGCAAATCCTTGGTTTCGGGTGGTGAAACTTCCAATCTTCACAGTATCCTGCGATATAAATCCGGAAAGTGCTACACCGCCATCACCCGAATTGGAGGCATATTCGATCTGGAAGCTTGTGTTGCTAGCCACGTGAGTCCTGGAAGCCGTTGAATTGTATTTCCTGTGATTCTGACACGGCGAAGCTGTACACTGTATGGAAGGCACCCACAGATTGGCAGATCCCGTATCGATCAGCACGGAGAACTCCTGGGGAGGTGTCCCAATCTCTATTTTGGTGTAGTACATGGTGTTGGCGTAATTTCCCAGACTGGTGCCACTCGAGCCGCTTTCCTTTGAAGGAGCCACAGTTGTGGCATCTTCCACTTTGAGTTTATGCTTGATGGACAGGCTTTTCAGTTCATTTTTCACATTGTGATGACTTTGATCGGGATTTCGATGTTTTTCAAATTTTAAACGCACCCGGGCTTCCGCATTTAATGAAAATAGAACTGTTAATGCCAAAAATAATCGAATTAACTTGCACGAGTTACACTTTAACCTCATGATCGGCGCTTGGGATTTGTCTGAGCTGAGGTTTAACTGGTCACGTATTTATGGCTTCGGAGCTTCACCTGGTTACGTTCTGTTCATTGAGATAAATCCAGCTCTTGGATCGACTCACACCATTTGGCGAAGAATTTCACACGCGATAAAGCCTAGGTAAATTTGGACATTTTTGGGGGTGTTGCCAAATGATAAATATAATTAAAAGCACAGTGGTTGGAGTTGACATTCTACTAAATAAACTTTAGGGAATATTTTCATGAAATTAGAAATAAATACACAATATAAGTTTAAAGTTTCCAAACGGAGAAAAGTTTGATGAGAATATCTGATAGGAAATTAGATGAAATTTATGAAACATAGTAAACGCATTGTTTAATACTTTCATGCATATATTTTCGTTGAATATTATTTCTTTTTTTTTATAATTTTATAACCTACATATTTCCCATTATGTTCGTTCGTTTGTTCACAGCAACTTGAGACCTTAAGCCAGATTGGCGAAACCCACGCGATTCTGACCAAAATCGAACTCGGTGTAGTACTGGCCCAGGAAAACGTCGCCCAGGATCCAGAAATCGGTGCCGATATAGGTGAAGGTGGACATGCAGGTGGTGTAGTTGCCATCCGTGTAGGTCTGGATGTAAACGGTGGCGGGCAGGTCGAAGTTGGTGCCGCCAATGTTGAAGGTCAGCACCGGCAGGGAGTCCACAGTGGCGCAGGGTACATAGTAATCTCCCTGGATGAGAATGGCGCCAATTAACTGGTTAATCTGAGCGTAGGCAGCCGGCGGGCAGGCAATCAAAGAGGTGCCAGTATCGGCGACGGCCTGGACACCATAGGAGACCACGGTGCCGTTCCAGGTGATGTTGTTCACTGCGAACTGCCAATAGCCCTGCTGGGTGACGGATGTGTAGGTCATCTCACCGGAGATCAGGCTCTGATCGGTGCCTCCCAGCGTCAACTGGCCACCGTCCTCGGCGGAGCCACTCCTGCCCAGATAGAAACCGAAAACTGGGGCATCGATCAGTCCCTCGGTGTAGAGATTGTAGAACGGCGGCACCACATTATCCTCGGCGATCTGCTGGAAGCCCATGCCCAGGATGCCGTCGAAGGCAACGTCGGTGAAGCTGCTGCCCGGCTGCGAGATGGCCTCTCCGAAGGTCTGACCGGTGATGGCCAGGCCATTGATGGTCACGGTGTCTGTGGCAAGGTAACCAGTCACACTGCCGGTTCCGTACTCGATCGAGAAGTTCTGGCCACTGGCCACATAAGTGGAGGAGGCACTGGAGTTGTACTGGTTGTGCTGCTGGCAGGCAATGTCGGTGGCCAGGCACTGGACCGAGGGTATCCAGAGGTTCGCCGAGCCCGTGTCGAAGACCACATTGAAGTACTGCGGCGGAGTGCCAATGCTGATCTCGCCGTAGTAGTACATGTTCATCGAGTTGCCCAGCTCCTCGGTGGTGTAGTCCGTGTCCTGGCTGGGATAGTCATAGTCCGGCTGGACATAAACCGGTGCTCCATCGTCGTAGATAACGAGATCGCGCAGATGGTGACGAATGATCTGGTGCACCTTGTGCTTCAGTATGTGAACGGCAATCCTGCGGGCCAAATGCGACTTCTTGTGCTCCCTCTTATGGATCTTGACCTTGTGCACTTCCGCAGAGACCAGGACCAGGATGGTCAGCAGGACCAGCCACTTCAGCATTTTGCTTTTGAGACTTTTGTACACCTTCCCTAGCCCGAGAAATAACAGTTGTCCCCTTTTTCTGTCTGGGGTTCGACTGAAGAAAACCACTTACCGTCTGATATTTATATCATCGCGGTGATAGGGAAAAACTGGCCCAAAATTGATCACCAATCGATTAAGTCTAAGGAGATATCACAATTGATCGATAGTCCTTATCGATCCAACGGGCGGCCCTTGTTTACACGAGTTGGGGCCGTGTATAAAATCGAATTTAGATAAACTGAACTCGCTAAGTCGGCGATTTTTCAATGAACAATTGTGGAAATTAACTTCAAATTTTGCGCTCCATTGATAACAACGACCAAGTTTGTTGTAAACAAATCAATTTGCCAAATGATAGGTACAAATGTATATCTTATCTTTTATTTTTAAAGAGGTTTGCGCTCAAAGAAAATGGTAATATTATTTAATACTAAATTTCCTTACGGCTTATGGGTGCTTTCTGGTCTCCGTGTTGAAGTCCCAGATAGCTATCTAAACGTAAACCCAAGATAAACTTTCCTTTAAATTTATCTGAATGATAATGAAGAAAGGTGCAAGCACACAAGGCACTCCCAAGAAAGGACAACTGTTTTATTTTGAATCTTTAATATCAATTTCTATTTACAAATATTTTTCGAATAGAACCTATTCCATTTTTTACAGCTTAGGAGCAATACCTATGCGCTTATATTCAAAATCAAACTCCAAGTAGAAGGGAGCAACAAATGCATCTCCAAACACCCAAAGATTGCTCAGACCCTGAAGTCCATTGCAATTTGTAAAGGCAGAGATGCAGGTGCCGTTGTAGTTGAGGATATAATCCGAAGGCTTCAAAGTAAAGTCCTTTCGTCCTATATTAACAGTTAGATTAGACAAACTGGACACCTTGTTGCAGGGCACAATATAGACGCCATCCTTCGCAGCGAACTCTGTGATTTGCAATTTCTGGTTGATGGTACCAATAGCATTCGATGGAACACAGATGAGCGAGGTGCCTATGTCCACAATGGCTTCAAATTTCGTGAACAGAGTGGTCGATCCCAAGGTAAACCTGGCCACCGGGATCTGCCAATAGCCCGTGTTCGAGATGGGAACATAGGTGAGGCAGCCCTTGTAGAGTATGGGGTCTGAGCCGCCTAGCAGCAATTGTCCACCGTTGTTGGGATCCGAGGCATTACGATTGAGATACACTGAGAATATCGGTGTGTCGATCAGATTCTGAGATATCAGATTATAGAAAAGGGGCACAGCGCCATCGATGGCTATATCAATGAAGCCCAGACCCCAGATTCCATCGATGCCACTCAGTCTGGAAAACGCTGCCGGCAGTGATGTGACCTCAGCAAAGTCCTGATTCTTCACTTTCAGACCATCCAACTCGACCGTGTCCCTGGAGACAAAGCCCTTCAGGGTGCCATCTACATAATCGATTTGAATTGCTGTTCCATTTTGTTTGTATGTCTTGGATTTTGCGGAATTGTAGCTGTTGCGTTGCAGGCATATTTGCTCTTTGCACTGCGAACTTGTAACTGCCAGGTTAGCGGATCCTGTATCTACGAGAACTGTCAGAGGCTGAGGACCAGATCCAAACTCCAACACCACCGTGTATACGTTGTTGTAGAAATTTGATAGATTCGCTGTGGGTAAAGCTGCTGTGGCTGCCGAGACGGTTGCCTTTGATTCGGAAATCATCACATTGTTCACGTTTCCCTGCTCGCTTTTATTGTTGAGCCTTAAAGTTCCCAGGGATCTGTGTCCTTTTTGCTTCCTCATATTTATTTTGTGGTACTTTCTCCATCTTTTCGATTCCACTTCACTTATGGCCAGCAGCAGAAGCAGCAAGGTCAGTGCCAGACCGAGTTTCTTTAGAGACTGCGTCTGCATCGTTCTCCGAGTTCACTTTTTGGCCCTTAACCTATGAGGGGTCACGTATTTATAGAACCGAAATTCCACAATTATCGGGTAAGCTTTGGAGTTATGTTAGGGCTGGTTCAAGCTGGCTGAAAGGATTGCTTAGACACGTGGCCGGATGATACGCAGGAAATATTTTTCTGTCTTTACGTGACATTTTTGGTTTTATTTGTTATTTTGCTTTTGAAAAAAAGGGAAGTATTGATTTATTTAGTAATAAATTTATAAATACCATAAATTAATTCGGTATATACGATTTTTAACGGGCAAATCAAATATATTGATATTAAAGAAGCCAAAAAAGCGTATTAAAAACAAAGAAAATTATAATACCCTTCAACGCCATCTATTCGGCGATTAGGTGAAACTCTTTATCATTAGTTTCCCGAATAAACAACTATTTCCGGTGGCGCTATTTGAAATATGTAAAAATCAAGAATAAACATGTTTGTAAAAACGTAGTTTTCAACCACGGTTCGAGACTCCACTAACGATTTTAAAAAATAAATTAATTTTCTAATTATTCCCATAATTATCATTCGATTTATTTAAAATTGTATTTTTTATATTCTCAATATCATATAGCAATCTCAGATTTTATTTTCATGTAAACAAAAAATTCCATCTGTAATTATTTGGCTTTCTAAACAAAATTATTTACATATGATTAAATCACCGACAGAATGAACAACGAAGGAGAGAAGGCGGTCTGGCAGGAGCGACAGAAGCCAGTCCCAGAATTCGGATTCTTCCGGAAGCAGTCGGAGCTGATGATTATGCTGCCGGAAGTGTCCAAGCTTCATGAGATCTTCGACATGTTTGCGATGTTCGGAAAGGATGCGGGCATTGGGGGATCAGCTGGTAAAAAAGATAAAGATAGCCTTCGTTCTTCTTAATAATCTGCATTTGTTTCAACCCGAGTAGCTGCGTCCCGCATAAGCCTTTCGGACATGGCCGAATGTCTGCGTTCCATGGGCGTGAACCTCTGTGAACAGTGGCTCGATGCTCGCCTGGATGAGCAGATGCATCGGCGCGAGGCACTGGGTCTTCTGGGAGCGCCACTGAGTCAAAGGGTGTCCTTTGAGTTTGTCCTCACGCTTTACTGCCAGCTGGCCGATCAGAACGAAGGACCCTCTTCGCAAGAGGTGATGCGAGCCTTGCGCACCTTGGACAAAGACGGTTCCGGAAAGCTGTCCTACTCAGAGCTGCGCCGCCTGCTGATCAGCATGGGAGAGCGGCTTGAAGAGTCGGAAGTCTCTGGCCTGCTCAGCCGCGTGGCAGACGCCGATGGCAACGTGCGCTACGAGCACTTAGTAAGCGAGATGTTTGGCAAGGACTCTGGGTCAGAGGAGACGCTGAACCAGGCCAAGATCTACCTGCAGGCCGTTGGCCGCAATGCCATTGATATGGATATGACCAAGCGGGATGAGTTTATCGATGCATTACGGCGGGCGGATCCGCTGAATAGCGGCTTCATAGAGGCTCCGCGTCTTCTCTCTCTAGTGAACCGAAGAAGAAAGTGTTTTACCATCGACGAACTACTGGTGCTGACCGAGGGCATGGAGGATACCAAAAGCTGTCGCGGCATCAACTATCGCCGCTTTCTGCGCTCAATCATGAATGAGTAATGAATCCATAATTAAATCTGATGAATTTAAATATATGTTCATAAATAAGGTGTTAACTTTTCTAAATTTATAAACTCACCCAATAAAATCGCACAATTCAAAAATAGTATTTCCATATTTTCGTTTAAAACCGTTCTGTAAATGGTGGCTATATAATCCAGAAAGTCGTTCGGAAGTGAACCCAAAGGACTTCATTTGCAATTCAGATAGTGTTTTAAAAATTACAATCACTTCCTGCTGTTTACATTTACGTTTTATACATTAATTTTAAATAAACAACTCATTTAACTACTCAGCTTTTATTTAAACAACTCTCAATTTTTGTACAGTTAAATCTAAGTTCTACGCAATCCGATTAAAATTAGACTAAGGTTCTCTCCGCTCGCTCCCTTTGATTGCTGTTGTAATTAATACTCGTGGCCACAAAATTACAATATCCTTGCTTAGGTACTCGCGCTTGTTTCTTGGCTAGTTACGTTTACAAAAAAAATAACTAAATTTTAAAATTAAAGCAGACTTTGGTGTTGACTGTTAGTTTCCTTCTGTGGTTCTTTGGATATGCGTGGGATCGGATTAAAAGAAATATATAACTAAACGAACAACCTATACACAATCCTTATCGTCGGCTGGGTAGTTAGTGGACCATGGGAGTCCAAGTATCAAGTATCATTGATTTTGACTTGTGCTGAAAAAATACAATTACTCTCTCTTTGCGGTGCATAAAAATGTTAAAAACGTTCTTTAGAGATTTACAAATTTTGCCTGTGGAATAGAAAACGCAAAGCATTAATATTTAATTGATTTAGTTAATCAACGGTAACTCATTGAACATTGGTTACATAAACCAAATATCGTGCCAAACAACTTAAAATTGCAAAATGTATAAAACTTGGTTTTTGCTATACGTACTTTGCCGATTTGTCGCTGCCAATATTTTCGAATATATAAAGTATGCAATGAATGAGGAACACTTTTCGAGTGGTATGTACAAATATTTCATATTTAATCATATTTATTTGTAACAAATCCAATTATCTTCAACAATTATGACACTTTTAGTTTTGGTTCTTTGTTTTTCTTTTTTCTTTGTTACCTAACACACAAAAACACTTTAAACAAATAAGAAGAAGTATATATCGCAATGGAAAACAGTAATTAGCAAGTAAAAAAGAGATATGAAAAGCGACTTGTCTGACTTGATGCATATATATATAAGTCGTATATGGCTTTATATGCCATCATTTTAGGGATGAAGATGACTGGTCTTGACTTGATCTATGCGGGTAGAGTAGTAGTATTTACAATATACATTTGACTGATCTGGTTTGGGTGTAACACAGTTTAGAGTTTTGGCGACGGCATGATGGACGTGTCCCTATGAAAAATATAATATAAAAAAGAAGAGAAGAAAACAAATATGTTATGGATGAAAAATAATCAATTTGAACTTTGCAATGACTACGGTATGAACTATGGCTGAATAATAATTTTCTATGAAATGGATTTGATGAGAATTTGGAATTGGGAATGACGATTTTGAAAGAACATACAATAATTTGGAGAAATTTTGAATTTAGCTTCGAGTTTTATTATTCAGCATTTTTTATTAAAGTTAAAATTAGGCTAAGTTTGGTTAGGAAACGGAAACGGGGAGCAGTAAATTAACATACATAAAAGAAAACATTCCAAAATAATAATAAGAAAACACAAGGTGCAAGAACTAAGGTTAGAGAAAACTATAAACTTAAAATTATGGCAACTAAGAAATTAATTATTAAATCAAAGGCAAACAGTGAGAAGACAAAGCAGAGCACTTTTCGGGGAGAGTTTCAGGATAACAGGACAGCGGGATAGCGGGATATACGGGCGCAAACGAGATAAAAACGAACGCGAACAAAACACTTACATATGCTCGGGGTGATTGCGTATACAATCGATTAAATCTTTAGGCTTAAGCTGATTTGTGCATATTTTGTGGATAGCCGTGAACAGGGGGAATCTGTAAAAAACGAAAAAGATCGATTAACAATTGTGAACAAAAAGCACAAATTCTCAATGCCATACTTGTCCTCCAGTCCCTTGTTCTTCAGCATGTAGTTCACCTCCTCGGCAGTGGGTGGTCCCTGCAGCTTCTGGCCGTTGAGCATCTCCTTCTCCAGCTCCTCAATGGTCTTGCCGGAAGTCACGAAAGCCTCAGAGACGCGACGATTACGGCCACCTGTGCATATTGAAATTTTTCTTAGTATTAGTACAAATTATGGGAAGTAAAACTCCGATGACGGCATATAGTAATTCAATCTGGGATTTGTTTACAGCTTGGCACGCTACTGAGTTACGATTGTTTGTAAACAACAATGTTTGTTTAATTAATTTGCAAGTTCACTTAGTGCCAGTTTTGAGACTTTGTAAAGCTTCCAATAATAAGGAAATATTTGTTTATACAATTTACGAGTTGTTTTTGTTTCAACTTTGTGACTCCATAAAGACATTAGGTTCACATCTCTAGAACTCAGATACGACAAAATAATGTTTCCAGCACATTACTCACAATTTGATAAGTTATCGCGCACTTTGTGTCCCATTAGCAGCTGATAACTGTCGCATTTTAACTTAATTGTTATGTCTGAACTAGAGCGTTTCGATAGCTAAGTTTTGGGTCTAAGAATCACGCCACTGTGCCCCTGATGACCTCTCCCCGCCTTGGGCTACACTCACCGTAACACGTCGTGATCAGATCCGCCACGCCGCAGCTCTCGAAGAAAGTGGAGAGCTTGCTGCCGGGGTAGAAGACATCCACGAAGCGAATCATCTCCATGAGACCCAACCGGATGACAGCCGCCTTGGTGTTGTCTCCGAGCTTAAGGCCATCAACGAAGCCTGCGCCGCAGGCTACGATATTCTTGAGGGCACCGCACACCTCCACGGCGTCGGCATCGTCCACAACCACGACGCGGAAGTGGTTAGCCTGGAAGAGATCACGCAGCACTTTGCCGTACTTCTTGTCCGTGCAGCCGATTGTCGTCTCGCAGAAGTTGCCCTCGGCAACCTCGTTGGCCAGATTGGCGCCCATCAACACAGCGCATGGGATCTGCAGAAGAGTCAAGCGGGAGATTAGAGTTTTTCAAAGGGTCACCTTTGCGCCGTCGACTTACCTTCAGGTGACGTGTGATGATGTGCGAAATCAGATCGATGCCGCCGCCCTCGGCCTTGTCGAAGCCCTTGATCAGGGAGATGGCGATGGCATTGGGCTTAATCTTGCCCAGCAGCTGTTTGCAGAAGTTGGGGATGAACTGGTGGGGCACCACGAAGATCAGGATGTCGGCGTTCTTGGCGGCCTCAACCAAATCGGGCACAGCAACCTGTGAAGGAGGGGCAGTAAAGGAAATTTTGCTAATTAGTCTGTGATAAGGAACTCGGCGATAAGCGGCATACTGAAGGTGGAATGAAGGGAACTGCAGACGGATTGCGGAAATCATTTTCCCAGCACGTGTTCTTTTTGGGGGCGCGTCTCTCGGCTGTCTAGACTACTTGATTTGCGGCGAGCGAGCCCGCCTGATATGGTAATATTAACGTAAGTAATATATTTTTTTCCACATCGCTACCTTCGCCAACCTGTTTGTTGTCGCATTCCAAATGAGTTTATGCCGAGCAGCAAAATATATTAACTTGTTTGCGGAAAGTTTGTGATAGACTCTTTATATAAGTGTAAAGTTCACAACGACTAATTTAGATAACAGGCAACTTGGCATTTGCACAAGGTTACGGTTACGTTAGGTAAAACGTTTTATAAACAGCGAAATGGATTATTTTTAGCGATCTAAAAAATTCAGGTTTTCAGTCTATTGTTTTTCTGTGCGAAAGGTGGAAAATACAGGCATAATTTATTACTTTGACTGTTAATTATATATATTTATAGAACTGCTATTGGCGTTGATTAGCAGCTGTGGAAGCCTTAATCAAATGTGCTAACCAGTTGCACCGATCTAAGCCGCCGCTGTATAAGTACGTGAAAAATAAAGCACAAAAACAAAACAATATTTTTATAGTATTTTCCGTTTTCGTTCGTGCCAAAGCGATTAACTTGTTGACTCATTTTCATTGCCTTTGCATACTTGTTGCATTTCTGACATTGATCCCGATCATTGTCTATAGAAAAATGCTCAGTCTCATTTGTTTTTTCTTTTTTTTTGCTTAATGTGTTGTTGTTTTGGCGCCCAGAGACCAGTGAAAGCTTGCCAAAATTTACGAATATATGTATGTGTTCCAAATAGGCGAAGGCGTCTTCTAATTATACAAAACAAACCGACAGAGCATAGAAAAATACAGCCTATATATTGTGTGTGGTTTTCAGATACTCTTACAAGGGGTAGTATAATATTTTTTAGCTGAATATTTGTGGAGTGTTTGTGTAAGATATATTTGCGAGTTTGTTTATATTGAAACTTTTTCGGAAAACTCGGGAACTTCTTTAGAAACAACGTAGTTGTAAATGAACAAACATAAAACATGCTTTTCATTGAACTTGATTTTGAAGACACCTGTTTTCGAAATTCTAAAGAATATACACGTTCTTTATTCGCAAGAAAAATGGAAAAATTCTATACATATTTATTTGTTTCTTTGTTTATATATACGTATTTGATTTATGTATTCATTTTTATAAGCCAAATGCTTTTTGTATGCTTTATCATCTCGCAAACTTTACCTCTTTTATGAAGGTATATTTCCTGCCATAACTTTAACTGATCTTAAACCTTGTAGAGGACTTTTTAGGGAGTTGTCAGAGTGAGGCTACTATATCATCACTACGAAAAAGAGTATTCCCCTCTTCGACTTAGCATATTTTCTGGTTGTTTTTCACGTTTATCAATATTCATGCCGCTAACGCATGGCTGTAATCGTGGGCTATGTGTGTCTGTGCTCGGAGGTTTTTTTCCTAAGCAAGTTGGCAAACACTTGGCATCAACAGGCTGTTTACAGGGCAAACACTGGTAGCTGGACAGCCGGGATAACCTCCTACCGAAGGTGCTGGACTTTATCACCCCAACACGAACCCGAAACCGTAGGGGCGGGCGGCTTATCGATAATCGCCAAAACAGAACATAACAGTTCGAGTGCTTTGTGGAGGACGTACATATGTCCAAATACAGCCATTTCGAGTGCCCTGCTTATCGGCGCACAATTATATTGCCTAATGGGGAATATTGACGCAATTTACATGTGTTGCGAAAAAAAAAGGAGGAGCTCTGGGGAGGGCCAAGCCGGCCTTGACCTACGTCAAAGGCGTCAAAGAGCGCTCCCCCAAAGAGCGAGGGCGCAGGCGAAAGCAAAGAGAGTCGAAGGTGAAACTGCAGCGCACAAGGGAGAGACAGAGAGAGAACTCAGAGCGATGAAAGGTAAAAATAGACTTGCTTGCAGTTCTTGTCGTCTGATTAGATAATTTGGCGCTGCACACACGGTCAAGATCAAGGCGAGAGCCTTTTATGTAAGCCACATGTCTCTTAACAATCCGCCACACACTCAAACACACAGCAGTTACATAAGTATCCTGCGGAGCACTCACCACATTGGGGGGCAGCTTGTGTCCCTTCAGGTACTTGACGTTCTCGTGCGTCTCGTTGATGATCTCCGTCAGCTTCTTGCCGTCGATCAGCTCCTCGTAGACGAACATGGTCACCCGCTCCTCGAACTCCGGCAGGGCGGAGGCATTGGCGCCCACGATTTTCGCTATGGCCGAACCCCTGCAAGGTCAAGGTGCGCGGTGCAAGGGCAAAGTGCAACCAATTGTTATATAAGTGCATCGTCCGATTGCCACTCATTGCATTGCATTATGGAGGCCACGCCTCCTTCTCCACTCACCAGTTGCCGGAGCCCACGATGCACACATTCACTTTTTCCGCCATCCTGAGTGCAGTTTCTGTCTCTGTTCTGTCTTTGTTGTTGTTGTTGTTGTTGCTTCCTGCTGCTCTGCGAGGCGCTGCTGCCGTTCGTACTACTTCGCGGTCTGACTTGGCTGGGCGATGCTGGCGCTGATTAGGCCACGAAAATGATAACTGAAGGTAACTGACACGTCGAATACGAAAAAAGCAATGCCAAGCGAAAATCGCGGAGGTGCAAATCGGATCAAAACAGAGACTAGTGTAGCCAGATGCAAATTTTTGCTTTCACCCTAAAAAATCCAAAAAGGTGGAAATTTCGCACTAAAAAATCCAAGTGTCCCACTAAATTCAAAAATTTAATTATTTGAATTTATGCTTCAAAAATTACTATATCATTATGAAATTTGTGGAAAAAACAATCGTAATGTGTTTTTACATATTATTTTTAATAAAACATGCTTCGAAAAAGCCTCTAAGACCCTAAAGTCTTAAGATAAGGAGAAAATTCCTGGAAAAGTTTTTGTCAGTGAGCATACAAGGTCACTCTAATTTAGTGAAGGCCAGAACCACAAAAACACTTAGCGAGGACTCAAACCAAAGATAGAAACTCGGATAACTGTTGAAAAAATATTAAAATTAAAATATTTAAAACATGTGTAAAATCTCAAAAGGTGTAAATTCAACTTGTACTGAAATGGACGACAAACTTAATTAGTTTCCGGAAATTAAATTAATTGAATTAAATTCTATCTTGACATTACCAATGGCTTTCTAGATATGTTAATTTTGACCGGAGCTTGTAAATCAGTGATGTTGATATTTCCGATACTATAAATCTTACATATTCTTGATCAGGATGACCAGCCGACTCCATTTAGTCATGTTCGACAGAAAACAATTTTTAATTAATTTTTTTTTTTAATTTTGTATGGGGTTACATCGTTTATTTGTTTAATTGTTTAATTTTTGTATGCAGATTTACAAATTTGTTAAAAACTAACTGACTAGCGTTTAATCTTGTAGCGTTAGGAATACTGATCAATAAATTAAATTAAATTTCTTTAAAAATACAAATACAAACAAGCTTTTTGATGCCCTTTTGGCTGAGTTATGATGTCTTTGTCTTTGATTTTTTACAAAAAGTATATCGAAAAATGTTTATTTAAGAAATGCTTACATATTATTAAGCATATTAAGCCGTTTACCGTGTAAAGCCATAACCGATTATATATTGGTCTTTTTACTGATAACTCTGCACCTTAATCACGGCATTTCATTAATTTTCATTGAATACTTTATGTAGCTATTCCCTTCTACCACACGTCACATATATTCTTAAAAAGCGAACCACCATTTAAGTATTTAATTTTCCTTTGTTTGTAACAGTGATTTGATAAAAATAATATATAGTTAAGATAATAGTTTACCTCACTTTAGGTATACAAATGTTTATTTATTTAAAAATTTTATATTTTTCTAAAAAAAAAACAGTAGGCTTTCTACATATTTTGTAAAATCCACTAAGCATAAATGATTTTTTTGTAATCACTTACGTTGGTGTGGTCAGGGACTCTCACTTCCCATGGATGGCTGCAGGGCAGATCTCTGGATGGAACTAGGGACAGGGCCACGCCCACACAGGAACAGAGCACACATGCAGTTGCCGTCGCGTCGTCCGCATGGCGTTGACCCATGGAGGAGGTTAATCATGCAGCGATGTTACGCGCTAATACCTTCATGTGAGCAGGACCACGTGCGCTCCTCTCGCTCGTTGCGTGTCTAACGCCGTTTGTGGGTGTCCTGGCTGCTCTGGGTCCTGCGGAGGATGGGTGCTTGCGTGGGTGGTTGGGTGGTTGGCTGAGTGGTTTGGCGTGGCTGCGCTCGGGGTTGCTCTAATTCCACTGCCGCATCCGGGGCTGCCTCCTGGTTGCTGCTGCTACTGCTGTTGCTGCTGCTGCTGTGCACCCGTAAAATTGATTGCGGCGAAAGCTGGAAAGTTGCACGTTATGCTCGTGGCCTGACTTGGTATCTCTGGTCTGGTCTGTTCTGTTTCCGACGGATGCTTTCCTGTGGCGTTCTCTTCTATGCGGACGTGTGAGTGGGAGTGGGAAGTGGCTGTGGATGTGGGTGGATGGGAGCTGTGGCCTGGCTTGTTTCCATGGCAAAAGTGTGATTTTGTGCAGCAGCCAAGGTGGGTCTGCTCTCATTTCCTTCGTTTTGTTTTCCATTTTCTTATGTAGTACATTTTCAGGTTCTAAGTTAGCTATTATAATAATATTTTAAGCAAGGTTAACAAAATACATTTAGCTAATTTAATTTGTTTTACTTTAAATGCTTTTAACATTTTTCAGTTTTTGGTGAAACGGAAACTCCATTGCATCGGCAATATAACACTCTTAACGTAAACAATCATATGATTTTATTAAAATATTGTCTTTACTTGTAGTACAATTATTCGGAAAAGTATTTAAAATAGGAATTGGGAACTATGACTTTAATAAGCATAAGTTATTGTTAAAAATTAGGACGAATTTAGTAAATATATCATCTTAACAGTCTTATTTACATAATACATCTTATTATAATATTGTCTTCAATAGCAAAAAGGTTCATGAAGCATAATTGATTGTTAAAAAATACGACAAATTCAGTAAATATATCATCTTAACAGTCCTATTAATATAATACGTTTTAAAGATACTGACAAACCCTATTAAATTGATATTAATTGTACTTTTCATAATCAGTTACCATAAAAGACAGCCTTAAGTCAAGTTCCCTAATAATTCCTGTACTCACTCTCACCTGTGCTTTCCATTGGAATGTAATTTTCAGACTTTCCGAATAATCATCGATTCCGATGGCTCATCCTCTTGTAGCTGTTACAGATTACAAGCTTATAAGTGCTGTTTGGCCCCCCGCACTTGGCGTCATTTTGGCTCACGGACCACTTGGCGTATGCGCAATTTCTATGCACAAACTCAAAATTACCATGCAGCCATCAATCCTATCCCAAGCCGTGCCCACGCTCCGGAATTGGATGGACAAGTGCCACAATTCACATCATCAAGATTGCGTGGAGAGCTGCTCGCAACCTCAACCCATAACCCATATCACATTCTACACATCGCATATATCCCATATCCCAGATCCACATCCCACATCCAATATGCAGCCCACCTTTTTGGCCATGGCTAATTCGCATGTCATGCTGACGATGAAGCGCTCCTTGTTGATGGCGATGCTGGGGTACGGGGAATTAACCCTTTTGCCGAGCTGTGTGCAGAGCAATGTGTCTATAAAAAACAATGATGGACATTGGGGACTTGGGCATAGAATAATAGTACATAAAAAATTTTACAGCAACGAAATAAAATCATTTACGCAACAACGAGACCCAAAAATGAAAGGCAAGAAACGAGTGAAGGAAACGAAAAGTGAAGGTAAATCCTAGGGTGACTATTGGATATCCTTTTAACGAGTAATAAATGATAAATTAATTATAAAATGGAAATGGAAAAATTGGATCTCGAAAAACTAATAGCTAGAATTGTGTAAAATCGATGGAGACTTCAAGCACTCTTTAAAAACATATTTAAAGGTGGATTAAGTTAATCAAAATAGTCAACAATACTTATAAATATTTATTTTGTATATGTTATATATATAGTTAATAAAAATACTAAACAATACATTTTTATAGTTTACCTTAAATTAATCTTTATTATCTTGTCAGAATCCTTAACTTCTGGTCTACAAATATTCAAAATAATCTTTACCTTCATTTGTCAATCTTTCTTGTTCTTTAATTTCTATTTAAAGAATAGTCATCATCTTTATTGCTCCCTAACTTATATTAAATAAATTTTAATATTAAGTTTTTATGGTTTACGAAACCTTAAATTTTAAACCCCAAAACCTCTCCCATAACCCATATAACCCTAATTCTAGGCAGTGTATTCCAAGACTATAGAAAGACAACGCTAAGCGGATGTAGCCCGCTTATCCTTTCACACACCCACTCACAGCTGGACATTGGTTTTTATTTTTGCAATATTATTTTTACTTTATTTAAACCACACAAAATACTTAAGACGATTTTGTGTTTTGTGGCCCAAGATGTATTGCCCATGGCCAGCGGCGGCAGCAGCAGTAGCATTCGGAAAAGTGTGAAAAGAACTGGGAGCTGCTGCTGAAAGTTTTCCCCCGACCCCAGGAAAGGAGGGGGCCTGGCTGGAGGAGGGTTAACTAAAAGGGTAATGTGCAACATGTCCGAGCGGTTTGTGCGGCCGGCCCTGCCCAGTTGGCCGCTCGAGGCGTTTGCATATGCTAAATAAGACTTTATTCCTTACCTTTTGCCAAAGACATTTGTCTCAGACAATTGAATCGGGGCTCTTTGATGACAGGACGAGATGTTCGAGAGCGCCGGGCATCAATAATAGACGCTGGCGCACATGTCCTTTGTCAAGGCGTTCCCATTCGGATGCGGATTCTGCTGACAGAATTTATGACAGCTCCTGCTCCTGCTCCACTCCACTGCGGCACACCTCCTTGGACAATCCTTAAGCGTTTTGAGAAATATGCGACAGCATACAAATTGGGGATTTTTATTTTCATTTCGGTTTTTATGATTTACATTTTTATTTGCCGCTCGCTTTGTCCTGTAAAATGTTTTGGGCACTTTTTTGATGCCACTTTGTTCTTGGCCTTTTTTTTCGGGACTCCGTTTTTTACCCGAGTTTTCCTGCTCTGCAAATAGTGTGGAAGCACTTAATTGTTTTAATTGCCCAGCATTTTCCATATTTTTCTCATTTTTTTTCGTTAGGCATTACTTCCATTAACACAATTTACTTTGGCTCGCCGGGGTTTTCGAGTTTGGGGTTCTCTTATTTATTTAGTTTCTGTGAAATAAGCATGAACTCATGCCTGAAGGGTAAAGTGGACAGGCAGAGGGCGTCATCTTCGAGACTAAAATATTTTAATATTCTATATATTTGAGAACATCATCTAATTAATCATTATGTTCATAATTAATATATAAAACAAGTAACTGTAATAATTAAAAGCACTGGGCTTTCATTTTTTTCAAACTCTTAGGAATTATCCAAAAAGTTATAGACAAAGATGCAACCTTATACGAGTATCTTTTATGTAACTCGCACGCGCAATCCTCTAAGATGGTTAGTCGAGTCCCAACCCTTAGTTTTTATTTATTTAAGACTAATTAACACTAATTTATTTACGAAATGTTGCTGAAGAGTATTCTAATAGTTTTTAAATCTTTAAAGCACGCATAAGGACAAATTTTTGACTTCATGGAAGATATTATGTTTAGCATCAGCGAATCATGTTGAAATCCTTCAAATAGTAATACTACCACAAATTTAGTAATTACAATGAATTTATCCAAGCTTACGTAATTTTTTTTAATGTATTCTCAATATAAACTTTAATCAACAAAGTATTCACGCATTATCTTGAGTGTGTTCAAACTTACTAACTTTTAAATGGAATGAACTTTGTTGATAGCTGAATAAAATGTACTATATTGAAGTAGCCTGGAATTACATTCCTTTTAAATCCAATTTTTTAAGGGGTTTAATACCGAAAGTAATAATTGTTGCAGTTTCTTATGAGTTAATCCATGTTTAAGTACCTTTCCTTTTGCTCACCAATTTGAACTCAACTGTCACAGTTCTCTCACTCCTTCTTCAAAATATTCCCATCGTCTATTAAAAACCCCCAATAAAAAACCATTAAACATTTTGTATTTTTCTTTTATATCATATTTTTATTCATTTAAATATTCAATATCCCTTAGTTGGCCACTCGCCAGCATTTTACATTCGTTTATATTTCTAAGGATTTTTTCAACTATTTGTGCTAAATCTAATATTAGGTTCATACCATTTTACGAATTTCAATGTGTGTAAAAATCAATTACAAAGCATTCGGTATGCATAAACAAAGCTTTAATCAATGTGCCGGCTATATACATCGATATGGGGTGTAGATAGATATGCCTTGGCACCGGCTATATGTATAAAACTAACCGAAACATCGGGCCAGGATACAGGCAACGAACCAACAGTAACAGCGAAGCAAAACAGGGAACATAAATTTGGTCGCTTGACCTGCGGCAAAGTTGTTTTTTCATTTTCACGATTTCTAAACGCAATATCTGGAAACGCGAAACGGCGGAAAGATATTGAAAAAATAATCCGTGAGTAAAGGGAAGTCAGATTGAATCAAACTGGAGGTTGGGGGAGCTCACAGGGATGGATGGATGGATGGCTGAGGACCAGAGATGGCTTTGAAATACACTTGAGAAGAGTTTAAAAAAATAATATAAACTTAATACTGTAAAAAATAAAAACATAATTCACATTCAAGAATTTATTCGATTTTTTTAAATGTGTTTGAGATAGTAAAGTAATCAAATTTACAAACATTTTCCAAATGATTCCACTTCACGTAGATTTTCGATCTCAAATCATGACTCATTATTTTATTGTAATCTTCAAAAAGTCCCTATAAACTCTCTAAAAACCTCATGATACTATATTACAAAGCCAAAACGCGGAAAAGGTGAAATACCTGCGACCAGGCTTCCGCTATCTCAGGATGTGCCAGCAAGGACTCGGGATTGGGAATGGAAACGGTGCCTGCCAGGTTGAAATAACATGAGCAATTTTTAGAAAAGCGACGACAAAACGTCGAATGAAAGATAAATAAAGACCAGAGCACAGGCAGTCAAAGAATGAAACAAAAAAAAAAAGAGAAAAGGAAAAATCCCGGCGAAAAAGATGAAATAAAATGAGAATATAAAATGTTAGAAAATGAAACGAAAGTAAAGCGAGCTCCAACGCGTCGTTGGCGAAAAATCAACATGTGAGAAGGCCAGCAGCGCAGGAGGGATCGGAGGAGGAGCTGGAGGCGTCTAGGGGCGTGGCCTGGTACACACACAAACACACACACACACATCTATTACATGGTCCTCCGCCCCCTGCGAATTGTCGCAGCTGCAGATGCTGCTGCTGCGCGCGGGAAATTGGTAAATTTTCCGCAATTTTTCCATTTGCCTCCGCACCGAATCTGAACTCTTTTTGGGTCGCATTGGAATACAAATATTTTTGCAGGTGACAAAAACTGTTGCCGCTTAGGTGCTACGAAATCGAATTCGATTATACATATATCCGCTGTCCATCAGTTCACTTGTCCACCTGTGCCGGCTCCATGGTGTACATGTCGCGCAGCAGCCGGGCAATGGGCACATTCCCGATGGTCTCCTTGAAGAACAGCGCCTCGATGGTGGCGGCCCGTATAGTCCTTAGCGATGGCAGCAGGAGCAGAAGCCGGCCGAAGCGTGTTGCCTGGCGGGGATAGCGGAGACGCACATGGTCTGAGAGGATACATTGCGCCTGATCCTGCAGCATTTCCACCGGCTGGACATCGCACAGGCCCGCAGTCTCGGGAGCAAACAAGGCGATCGCCTTCATGCAGCCCACTTCGCTGCCATCGGGCGTGATCTGGCGGAAGCGGCACAGGATCTCCTGGATGGTCTTCATCTCTGTTTGGGTGGCCTCGTCCTGCAGTACTCTCTCTCTTATGAGGGGTGACTCCAGGATGGGCGTGAGATCCAGGGGAATAGTCCACTGGGCCAGGTTGAGCAGAAAGAGCTCTTTCCAGGACTCCTAGAAGAGAAGAGCAAATAAATAAAAGTCATTTGTTAATATTTTCTTTAAGAACTTAATTATATTTATAGATTTTATATGGCTAGATCTTCCTCACCTGCAGCAGCAAATGCTGGTCATTCTTGGAGAGCGTCTGGAAGGGCATGAGGCACTTGACCCAACGCACTGCCATGAAGAGCAGCCTCGCCGTCGTCTCCTGCAGCATCTCCCAGGACAGCAGCCGCGAGTCGAGCAGCTGCTGTGGGAAGAGCAGCGTGTTGTGCTGCACCTGGTACTGGATGAGCTCCTGGCACTTGTCCGGACTGAGCAGCAGCTCCAAAAAACCGTTCGAGGTTGCTGCTGTCTGGTAGGAGCTTCCTCCCATTCGCGATCCCGGAGGCGGCGGAGTGGGTGTGGTGGGTGTGGGTGAACCGGATGTGAAGCTGGACTGCTTGTGCTCCCCATTGTTGTTGTTGTTATTAATGTTGTTGCTGCTGCTGCTGCTGCGGATCAGGAGGGAGGCATGGCTAGGGGGCGTGGTGGCCTCGCTGAGACTGTGGCGGGAGGGCGGTTGACGTGGTGGCTGCGGTGAACCGGAGGAAGTGGTCAGCGTGGGTGCCGGCGAGATGCTGCCGGCACTCAAGGGCGGCGATGCCGACGGCGAAGGTGTCTCCGTCTCCACGTTCACACGCGGACTCTCACTGCCCAGGCTCAGGCTGAGGCCCTCCTCTTCTCCGCCAGCGCCCACGCTGCGGGATCCGATGCTCGAGATCGACTGAATGGAGTTGCTGGGCGAAGGCGACGAGTAGTTGTTGTTGTTCGGGGTCACCACCTGGGCGGCGGCTGGATAGGGCGTCGTGGTGGAGGAAACCACAGCCGCCACAGCACTAGCCGTAATCCCTGGCAGCTTGCTGGCCGCCTCCGCAATGAGGTTGTGGTGCAGCAGGTGCGAGGGAAAAGGCAAAGCTGGCCCACCACCTCCGGTGGATCCGCTGCTCGAGATCGAACTGGAGTTTCCTCCAGGATTGCTGCCGGCACTCAGGCTGCCATGAGGTGGCGCCAACGCATGTCCCGGGTGTCCAGGATGGTGAAAGGCCGTGGCATGTGCCTGCTGCTGCGGCGGCTGGCCAGTAGCTCCATGCAGATGGTGACCCGGTGGAGCTGGTGCCTGATGGAAGCCACCCGAAGCCCCAGCTGGCGGCGGAGGATGGGTGGAGATGTGCTGCGTGTAGTTGAACGAAGCCGAGACATTGGTCACCAGCGAGACGGGTAGGTGGCCACCGGCATGGTGATGGTGGTGCAAACCTGCAGCAGCCGCCGCAGCAGCGGCTGCATGATGGGCGGCCGCAGCATGGGCGTGGGCATGGTGGTGATGATGGTGATGGTGGTGCGCCGCCGCTGCATGGTGAGCCGCTGCTGCAGCGGCTGCGGCATGATGGTGGTGATGATGGAGCTGTGGATGCAACTTGGGCTTGCGTGGGCCACGCTCGTGCTGCACGGCTAAGGGGGAGAAAGGAAGGAGAGAATTGGCTATGAAAATCATTTAGAAGTCTTTGAGATATATTTTTAGGGAAGAATAAATGCCTGAAAAGGAAAAGAATGATCTGAATAATCCTGAAAAGACCTAGAAAGGAGTACTTCTTTCTTTACTACTATTGATATTTTGGTAGCATTTCTTTCATAATCTTTTTTTCAATCTAAAAAACCCCTGTTTCCGGCATATTTTTCAACATTTCCCTTTGATTTTTCCTTGCCGATATCCGAATTTCCTCCTAACTCGTTTGAATAAAATCAGTTCAAGTGTGTAATTGCGATAATCTGCCTCTAAGTAGTTAAATAAATAAAGTTAATTTCAAGGATGCTCTGGCCTGGCTTTCTTCTTTCCCGAATTCGCTCTTTGAAACTTTTCGAGAAGGCTTTGAAGTGAGTGTGGAGCGGACCCAAAGGTCGGCCCCTTCCCCGACCCGATTTGCCTGGGTAAATAGTCTCAGTCTCGGCGGAGGGAGGGACTGGCGGGAAGACATAATAAACCGATTATTAGAACCCGGGAGATGCAAAGATACCGGGCGGATGCGGAGCATAGATGAACTGTCCTCGGTCGTGTGAACTGTTGCATATGCCCCGAGCAGGACCTGAATGTGCCAGGACCTGAGTAGAGGGGGTGGCAAGGAACACACCATGTGTGTGTGTTTGGCTGCCATGACTTTTATTTGTTTGCAATTAAATGTATCTATCGCTGCGCTGCGTATCTTGCGGATGGCGTGACGTGGCGCAAAAGGGGTGACATTTTAATCCCCAGCTAATCGCATATGTGAGTGCGTCTCTCTGTAAAATGACTGCAGCCACTTGAAGGACTTCGTTTCCACTCCTTCTCCTCCTCCTGCTTAAGCTCGGGGAAAACTATACCGAACGAGCTGGCAAGCGAAGCGGAGCGAGAAAAAGTCTCAAAGCTTTCAAAAGATCACAAATTTCAATTAAAGAAAATGCCAAACTCATCAAATTTTTATGCTGCGGGTTTAACAAACTTCGGGTCCCAATTTCCAGCGGGACTTAAAAATTGTGGTTCAGCAGAAGAAAAAAAAAGAGGCGATGGCAGAGGAAAGTTGGCGAACTTCAAGCTAACCCTTTTTTCCGTGACTCCAAGCCACTCCCCCCGCTGGGCAAACACAGAAACGTGTGAAAAAGGCAACAAAATTAGCTGCCGGGGCAGGAAAATTTAAAAATTTCCACTTTTCTTTCTGCATCCAGCTTTCCTTGGGGCGCGATGCCATTTCTTTTTTCGAACTTTGTTGGGAAGGCAACCCGGAGCAGAAACGTTGATGAGGAAAGAAAGCCGAGACTGATTTACTTACTCAAAAGTTATGAAGATGGAAAATGCAAAAGTCGTGTCTGCCTGCCTCCCGAACAGCGGCAACACTTGAGGCGTTTTGGATGCGCCAATTCGCATTAAGTGGGATGTGGTTTATTGAGCAGGGGGAAAGGGTATTCAACAAGGAAATTAGAAGTGCAGCTGGAGCAGCTTTGAAACTAATTTTATTCTTTAATTTAATTCATAATTATCAGAAAAATAATTACAGTTTAGATTAATGATCCGCATAATTTAAGCAGTAAATAATCATTGATAGCTTATCTTTCCAGCAGCTAAATACTTGACAATTGCTCAATTCCAAGTCCATTGTACTTGAGTACTTGAACCGCCCCTTGAACCACTCCAAAGTGTGGCCATTATGGACTATTAGGTACGAGTATCCTGCCAACCCTCGACCGAATCAGATTCCGGGCTCTACACCCCTGACACCCCTGCGCACAACATCATTCCAGAGGCACATCGAATCACTTCGAGTGTTTTCCTAATTTCACGGTTTATATTTCTTTTTATTTTATTTTCGGTTTCTGTTTCAGAGCTCCCCTCCTCTCGCACACACAATTTGCAAACGCTGCCTTATTTACTTTTAATTTGCCTGCCAAACAATCGCATTTTGATACATTTCCTTTTTTGGTGGATTTTTATGGCGACAGTGAGAGGATGACCCCGCATATATAGTAAGACCCAGACCTGGGCTCATTATCGTTTACCGATTTATTTATTTCGATTTCTGGGGCACGCGTTGCGCTTTTCAGCTTATGGCTCCTTTTCTGGCTCCTGTGCTCCTCAAGCTCCTTGTGATGATCATCATCATTTGGGATTTTGCGTGCGGCATCGTCGTGAAGTCGTCCTCGTGGTCGTGTCCTGCCGTGGGAATACAGCAGCTGCGAGGCAGCTCGCTTTTCCACTGCCACTTATCATTAATTTTTTTCCCAACCGCCTTTTCCTTTTGCCCATTCTGGCATCCTGACATTCCTGCCTGGCCTTTGTCTGGCCAGGACATCCAAGGTCTGCCCGCCAGCTCCTCGTGTTCCGTGTGGGTGCATGTATTTTGACATAATTGTTTTTCTCTTCACGAAACTCCCGGTGCGCTTCACTCTGTTTCTGCCCTAATTAATTGATTAGCTTCAGCAAATCGGTCAATATGTTTGTTCTGCTTCTCGCTTTTCCATTTCTTTTCGCCTCTCCTGCGGGGGAGGATGTGGTCCTGTGAGCCACGGGCTGAGGTCCTGGTAATGAGTTGCTAATTAGATTTGTAGATTGTAATTTTTTGTTCGCTCGCTCTTTTCGCCAGAGGGCGTAACTTTTTGTTACACATTTCCAAGAGGCTTGAGAGAGTTTCCAGGTGTCCTTATTTCACGAGGGGAAAGGGAAGAGTCGATGGTTGGGTCTAAGGGGAAGTCCCAAAGCTTGGATTTCCGTAAGAGCTTATAAGTCAAGTGTTAATTAGATTTAATATTCACAAGGATTAAATAGTTGGTTGGAAAGTGCACAAGTGAATAGCGAAAGGTGAATCGAAGAGTCATGGTTTTAAGTAAAATAGTGAACACAGGTTGAGGGAGGTTTTAGGTATTCGGATATTAATTTGTTATTCATATTCGGTGCCTATTTTAATAATAATTTATTGAGGAGGAATATGGATGACTTTTATCACGTTCCTAGAAATTTTCTTTATGAAAAAAAGTGCCTTCTTCTTATATCTTCGAACTAAAATGAAGTTACATAGTTCAGTTTCTGGTACTTCCTTTAAATTGTTTCCCTTACAAAACTATACACTTGATATTCATTGAAAGCCTTCTGCCATTGTCCTGTCATCCGAAAGGTGGCTCCGTGCATGATGAGGCCAACGGCTTTCACGCCTCTCAGCCCCCCGTTGGTGTGTGAGTGATTTTAAATCCGCTTTTAATGTTGACACTGACACTGATGGGCCTCGCCCACTCCCAAACCCACTCCCACTCCCACATGGACTGGTGTCCATGACATGTGCAAGCCAGGCGCATTTACATGTCGCACAGTGCCTGCCTGCGCCTGGCTGGACGAAAGTGTATGCACATATCGTAGTAGGCTATAATGTCAATTAAGTAAAACATGCAGTGCCCGGGTGGGCGTGTCTCTCAGACATGGCTTTCTCTGCCCTGCAGCCATGTGTAAATGAAATTGCGTATACGTAATGTGGCGGGAGGTGCGAAGCAGGAGCGGGAGCGGGAGAGGGAGCTCGATGGCCACTCGACCGAACCTGGCGGCTTAAAAGCTGCAAAATAAATATCACAAATGTGTGATGGTACATACATACATGCAGACACAACCCGATATATATAAGTATATAAGCGCATTGCGTACGGGCGTATGGCTGGCACATCAGCAAAAATCAATACGTTAAAATGTGGTCATGAAATTAGCCGAGTCTGCCTTTTGCGCCAGCGCCAAAAAGTCGTCTCTGGAATAGACATCAACAACAACAAAATTAACATTGACACCGAACGACATCCAACGAGGAGCGAGGACTTCACAGACTTGGGAGGATGAGGGGCTGTGGCACCGGAAACCGGAACCACAGACTGTTGACAGAAGAGCTTAAGCGCCCAGAAGTAGGCAACAATATACTCGTACTATGTACACTCCCAGGTGTTTCGGCAACTAGGAGACATTATTTCCATTTCGGAGTCCTCTTCAATTATTTCACTCTTGGCTGAGTCCTGGCAAGGCTTCTTGTCCACGACTGTTGCTGTTTGCCTTAGCGCCTTGCCTAATCCTAGCCAGGCGTAGAATGAGGAGCTGCCTTCGTTAAGAGCCTTGTTTGCACACAGCTTGTAAACTTTTCGATTTGTAGAAAGCGCTAAAGTTAAAGTTAGTACAAACCAACTCAAGCCGAGTGGCAAAGAGTCCAGCAATTGCAGGATAAAAGCAAATAAAAGCGAAAGTTTACTGTTCATATACTACTGACAAGGCTTCGAGTGAAATTATAAGATGGTTAACCTTACTTGAATTGAGTATTATGTTTTCTAAATAACATTTAAATATCTCAGATGGAGTTATGTATAAATGGGAATACTTTTAGTCTCTAAAAAACATGTATTCTAGGAGGAACCAATGGCCTGTATAAATAACTGGCAAATCAATTGTTGGTCCTTAATTTAGGCTACTTTCATGTAATTATATTATATTTCCCTTTTTAATTTCTGTATTATTTATTATATATTCTATATTACATTTTTATTTCTTTATCAGAAATTTCAAAAAGATTTCTGTCAGAGTAAACAAAGATATTTGATAATCTTTAATCCTAAAACTTTATATAAATTCAATACAATTGCTGCTCCACTTCAATGTTCCTCATACATAATAACTGTCTTTAATATCCAATCCATTCCTAAAAAACATCTCCATTTTGTATAGATTTTTTTATTATCCCAAAAACATCTCCATTTTGTATAGATCTTATTTTTTTGTTATGGCCATTATAAGCATCATTAGACATCACTTTTCGGCTCATCACGCACCCGGCTGCGGGGGAAAAAGGACCTTAACATTATCGCGCCCCCATGCATATCGCTCTTTTTTTGCATAAGAATGGGATTCGAGAAGCGACACAAATCACTCAAAATGAGAAATCCGCTTAAAATGCCGCGTAAATATTTGCCAAGGAAAGAAAGCTGGGAATCGGAGTGACACCGAGGGGATGCTACGTGTAGTGTGCGTGTCGGTGATGCTGACACTTTGGTGTATACAAATGCAAATACCATTAAATGTGACAAGTGGCAACATAATTTGTTAGGAGAGCTCTCGGCGTCTCCTTTTATTTTTCTCCACTCTCGATTCGTCGTCGTCGTTGTCCCTCCCCGAGGATATTAGCATACAAAGTAGCCAACATTTGTAAGGCTGTCAGTTTTTTTGGGAGCAGGAGGGGCATTCCGGATCCTGTCCCCGGGTCCTGGCAGCTCGGACAGCGAAATGTGCGAAGCTTGTCATATTTTCCCATAATAACTTATTTGTCAGCTCTAAAGTGCCGTGGCATGGGGATTGGTCAGCTGAATGCTGCCACATTGCCAACTTGCCAGAAGAGGGAAGAGTGATTCCATTTCATTTCATTTCCTTTTTTTTTGTCGGGGTTTCACAGGACGCTTCACTTTTTATTGCCTGCAGGTCCTGCAGAGGGTTTTCATTAAAGTACTAGACTAGTTCAAGTCCCAATTATTCACTGCACGTTCAAATAACATTTGTAAAATCAGATTATATTTATTAAAGCATTAAAATCTGATTTGTTAACCAAATAAAAACTAACCCAGAACAGCTTTTCTAATTGAAATTAACTCATTTTTGGCTTAGTTATGATCAAATTAGTTCCCCAGCTTCCTACTTTCATTAACCACTTTCCAACACTGCATTCCCTTTTTACACATCTGCTTTACCAACACTGCTAGCTTTCCAACACCTTTTCAATTAACTTTATCGGCCGAGAAATCATTGAAAGCAAACGGAAACTTAACAGCAGGAAGACAAACTAAAAATGGCCAACCACAGGCGGAACTCACTCCCAATTCCCGGAGGTCCCCTTCACAGTCATCACATTTGGAGAATCCCGGACAACTTTACTACTCGCATGAACCATCCTCCATCCTGCACCCTCTTCCATTCTTATTCCCAGACTCACAAAAAATGTTACACAAACGTGCCTTGAACGATTTTTGTGGCTTTTTTGCTTTCTGCTCTAAACAACAAAAGCATTTTGTCTGGGATGGGCGTTAGTTACTACAATGGCGTTGGGGGCGGAGCGTTCCCAGTGACGCTGTCAGTTGGGGTGGCTGACATGGACATGGACATGGAGGTGTCGGGGCTTGCGGAGAGGATGTGTGAATTGTTTGGCGTCCATGTGTGTTTGTTGTTTATTTACGGCAACCAGCCAAGAAAAACCCCAAAAAGGCAGCCTAACATGAGGCTTTGTAGCGGCAAACTAAGAAAATTTCCCCAAAAGAATGTGAGGAACATGGACAACCCATATAGCATGCTCAGATCCCTGCCATTATTGTTCTGCTGCTCTAACTGGGGTTAGACCGTGTTTTCTGTGGAAGCTGGGAAGGTTAAATACAGTGGGGCTTATTGTAAAAGTTGACAAAAAAAACCTATTTTACTTTAGGAGCAAGGAAGAATGAAAAATTAAGGACAATAATACTACTAAATAATATATGGTTTATATTTATAATCTTACTATTATGTATATCCATTAAAATAAGCTACCGTTGTAACTGATCCCTAAGTTCTCTTGTTTCTAATTATATCCTTTAGCTTTCAATCTGCTTTTATTAAAGTTTATTTTCTAAGCTTACAAAAATTCCTACTGAAATCTAAACAAGAGCATTTTCTAGTCGGTTCTCCTTCAATTCCTGTTAGCTGGTTTTGTTTTTCCTTGGCCCGTTGTGCTTTTGTAGTTCGCCCCCATTTTTTTTTTTTTTTTTGTGGCTCATGAGCTTGGTCTACCAGCCGTCAGCCGTGCGGACTAACTTCGCTCTCGGATCTGCTATGCTTCAGTTCGAAGGTCCTTGAAGTCCCTGGAACGACTGACGTCTAAGTTCGGTCGCCGGGCATCATCACTTGATTGCCAATACATTTTAGTCGCATTTTCAGCGAGCGGATAATGCGTGTAATCCGCTATTAAGTGCACATTGTCAATCGACCCTCTCAGCCCAAAAGGGCGAACTGTGCGTGCCAGAAAATCTGCAGCGATTCTCACGCTGATGCTCGTGTGTCCCTTGTTTTTGTCCCGGCTCTTCTGTGCAGTGAACCCGTCAATGGTGGCTTCTGAATACCGAATACCGAATCCCCGATCCGAGCTTGGCTCCTGAATATAGTCGGCTAAAGACCGCACCCCACACTGGCCTCTCCCCGGGCTCAGGCCACGCCACTAGTGTTCATCGCTATTATGTGTTTTTATGCTACATTTAATGTTGGCTTAAGAGCTTTAAAGCTAGCATTGTTGCATTGAGTTGTGTATTCGGTTTGGTTATGGCTATCCGACTGCCGATTACGGGCCGAGTGTGGATGTAGATGGAAATGGAGACTGGGATGGGAATGGAGACCGAACTTATTGTCTGAGCTCCGAATTTGCCTGTCGATTATTTGAGAGAACTTTGTGATTCGAAAACCTTGGGGGTTTGGATGATATGCCAAAGTGTTTTTTGGTATTCAGTAATATTTTAAATATTTTGAAAGCTCATTTTAATTATTTCTGCGTTCAGTATCAAATCTATCTTCTTTAAACTTAGTGTACACGTTAAAAAGGAGTAAAAGTCCGGCATGTAACTCATATATTTAAGTCTAATTGGATTAGACCTTGGACATTTGATCATATCCTAAAAGAAGGTTCCCTCTTTATTTTAGATTTTTGTGAATCGAAGAACTTAAAATCTCTGTAATAGACCCAATGAACAAAGGCAAGGAATATATTTTTTTGCCAATTTTCGATAAAGTGATCTAGATATTTTCTTAGCCCAAATATAACATCTTTGCGTCTAACTGTTGACTTGATTTTTAAACTGTGTTTAAAAAGTATAATCAGAATTTAAAGTATTTAAAAATACCATACTTATCCTAAAGCCCCAAAACCAGTTATAGTTACATAAAACAATCAATCTAATAGAATGAGTTAATCTCCTAATAAATATATATAATACAATGCAATAGCTATACTCTTACTTCTATTAGTGTAACAATCAAAGTATATTGACATTAATAATTTCTGCTTCCATACCCCAACAGTACAGCTACAAAAATCGGTTTCAATACTCTTCCCTATAAAGGCTTTTGCCCCCAAGTCACGACCGCGGGATTGGGGCTCGCATAATTTATAATCAGCTTAATGACAACTACAGCAAAAATTCAAATGGCATTTTCCCGGTTCGAGCCACAATCAGGGGAGGGAGGAGGACCAGGGGGAGCCCGCGGCATTTTGGTTACCGAGTTTAATGTAATTTATGCCCAAAAAACCTTGACGTGGGCGAGCAGAGGCTTCTCGAGCTAATTTGCTGCATAATTAAGTGTATTTTGGCAAGTAAAACAAAGCCTTGTCGACAAAACAAGGGGCGTGGAGGGGACTCCAAAGGATGTAATGGGGTCACTGTGGTACTCTACTCACCATCCTTGTTCATGGCCGATTGAAAGCACTTGGCGAGGCGACAGGCGCGACACTGATTCCGATGGGTCTTGTCCACGGGACAGCGACCCTTCAGATCGCCGGTGGCTTTGCAGGTGTAAATGCGATTGCGATGAATGCTCCGCTTGAAGAAGCCCGAACAGCCTGAAAGGTATTAGCTTGGATTACACGGGCATTGAGGCATCTCCTTCCTCGGGGAACTCACCATCGCAGCTGTAGATGCCGTAGTGCTTGCCAGAGCTGCGATCGCCACAGACCTTACAAGGAATGTCAAGGAGACGATCGCCAGCTGAAAGTCAAAAAGAATGTATTATAAGAATGAAAGAAAATTAATAGTTATTTCTTTAATTTAAATTTAATATGAGTTCTATAACTTAAGTCAAATGACAACGTCTTAAATGAGATATATTAGATTATATATATTAAATGAAACTATTGCTACCTTCTTTAGACATCTAGGAGAGCAAAGAATCAATATATTTATGTTTTACAGTCTGATATTTAATTTTAAAATATTAACAGACATTTCCCTGCTACCTATAAAATTATTATTATATCGTTGCGTATATTCATTAATTTACTTGCACAATTTAAAGTCCATAAATCTATTCATAAATTTTGAAATATTTATATTTGAATCGATGAACTATAAAATAAGGCCATGTCCTTGTGTTCTTTATCTACAAAAACTATAGATTTAGTATATATTTGGTAAGCAGATTCCTGTGAAACATTGAAAAGATCGTATGGGTTATGTTAAGACAGACCTTAGATAAAAGTAGGATAAACATATATCATATCATGAAACTCGTATCGTAATTTTATATCCTTTTCCCTAATTCCCGTTAATTGGGAATCTCCTCATTCGCTAGGGATTAATTGTTTAGCTTGGAAATGATCGTATAAAAGTGCAACGTTTTAGGAATAATATTTTTCAAATGAATAGAAGTTTAGATTCTTTTTCCTCTAAAACCACTTCCCCTGTTTGGATTATTTAACTTATATTAAGCTCTTATCCCTTCGTCCTTGATACTCTCCTGGACCATGTGCAAATAGAGTGTAGTTGCCTACTTTGTGGAGCTGCTGCTAGTGTGTTTGCCGCGGATTAGCAAGTGAAAGAGGCTCAACACTCACTCGCCCAGCCCTTTGACTGGCACGCTCCGCAAATTAAGTTCAACACTCGGCACTTGTCAAAATAAAACGCTCGCCCTTTGTTGTGGTCCTTTGTCCTGTGACATTTGACATATTGTCGCTGGCGGGTTGGTTTCAGGCTGTGGCTTTGGGTTGGGCACCGAGGAGGCTGGCCACGTTTGGCGCGTGTTGCCAATTTTCACACCCTTCGCCTCGGCAATTGTCCGCAGCGTGTTAACACCTCTCAAGTGGCAGTGCGTGCTAGAGTCGCGTTCCCGGGGTTGCATCGGAATCGGTCGTAAAGGAGCCTCAGTTTCAGCACCTTCGACCGCGGACCTTTTGCAGGCCGTTGTTTTCTTTTTTAAAAATTTTGTATTGTTGATTTTACATATTTCTGTTTATTTATGACGCCACTTTCTGCTTTGCAACCCATTTTTTATTAGTTCACCATCGTGTGGGTTACGTATTTTTGTGTCAACCTTAAACAATATGCTCTTTGAGCTGGTATGGAAATCTTGGACATGTTTTGATAGGCAAAAAGGAGTTCGGCAGTCGGATGGGTGTGGGAAAAACGTGAGAGTTTTGCATTTTTGGCGTGAGACTTTTTAGAATGGGTTAATTCGAAAAATCAAAATCACTTAAGTGACAAGCTGAGGGGGAGTGAGAGAGGGAGGTGGAAAAAATAACAAGAGAGCAGTTTAAAAAAATAGTATAATTTATCAAACAAATTTGGTAGCCATATATATATATATAACTATTCATAAATATATTTTAAGCTCGTACCTGTAGCATACAATAAATAAGTTCGAATAGTATTATAGAAGATATTTGATCCCAAAAGTATTCATATTTGTAATCATTTAAACAGACCATGTTAAATTTAATTGAATTATTTTATAACTACATTGAGAAAATTTGTATTAAACCATTTACCATTTTTTAACATTATCTATGCTTGAAACCCTTTACTGTTTTGTAACAATTTTAGTTAGCACTTTAAAACTAACTTTTGCGATCCTTAAGAATATACATGTCCTTATATAATAGATCAGGATCAACTGTCATGTTCTTCTGGTCATGTGAGCCTGTCCGTCTATCCAAACTAGTCCTTAAGTTTAAGTGGGATTTTCGTGGAAGTTTGCTAATAATTTTATTTATATTTCAATATAAAGGGAAAGCAATATTCACTTTTCACAAATGTACACAAAATCTGTATCTTTATATCACTTCAAAATCATTGAATCGGATGATTAAGTAATATACCTGACCAAGAGCTACAAAGTTGTATTAATAATTAAAATATATTACTCCTGCAATAAGTTGTTTATTGTTTCATTTAATCCATGTTCATTCAACGTAATATTTTAACTGTCCAAGAAGTGGATGGGTCAAATTGCAAACTGCACCTTAAAAACTTCGTTACAAACTCTGTCAAAGTAAGCTTAATTTCATGTTTCTAATTAAATTTAATGGTCAAAACTCATCAAATCGATTTGTAATTCATTGAAATATATTACTGTTACTATGTAAAGTCCTAAGAGCCGACGGCATGCTTGTCACGAGAACAACGAAAATTCCGACGCACATTTTGGTGTAATTTCCCAAAAGCTTGCATGCGCCACTTTACCTGTGCCCATTTTCCGTTGATGGAAATATTTGAAGCCTAGAGTATCCAGTTTGCTTAGATTTACGTTCCACAGTGCGCACTTTTTAAATTTTCAACTAGCTAACGTGTAAGGAACGTCTTTCCGTTGCCGACGCGATTTCCTGCCGCTGGGAAAGCTAAAAGCTGGTACGGATGCAATTGGGATTCCGATTCCAATTTCGACTCCGATTGCGATTGCGAGTGCGGGTGCGAACACGGATCGCATGGGCTGACGGACCAACTGCGAATGAGGCGACCGAAATGGGAAGCTACGGCTACGGCAGAGCCAGCAGCGAACAGACCGCCAATTACGAAAGTGAAGCTGCCAAGGAGAGGTCCTTTTTTGCAGTCAATTTGACAGGAGGGCGAGCAAAGCCAAAGGCAGCGCCAGCCAGCAGCCGGGCAACCCAACCCCTCGTAAAGCCACAAACAGCCGAAATGGGGGAAAAACTGAAAAGCAGAGAGCGCCGAGATCCCAGATCCTTTCCAAAGGAAAATGAACAAAAACAGAGCAAGGAATAAAAAAAAGAAGAAGGGAAACCAAACGAAAGTCGAAAATTTACGAAAAGCTACCAAATGTTACATTTCATCCCTTGAGAGTGGACCGCCGCCCAAAAGCCACCCACTTCCACACACACTCACACACACAGTAGCAGCAGAGACGGTGTGGTGGACACGCACACACTCACCCAGAAGGTCCTGCCACACACACAGAGAGCGAGAGAAACAGAGACGGAACGAGAGAGAGAGAGAGAGCGCGTCGGGCAGCCAACCGGAAAACGCCCTTTTTTCAGTGTCCCGGCCTGATGCGATTACAGCAAATGAGGAGACTTCCTGCCGTCCACCATTTTTGTTTCTCTTTTTTTTTCTCTCTTCCCACCCAACACGCACACACACGTATACGCACACACTCACACACACACACACACACACACACTGCCGCGCATATCCTGTGGCTTTCGACAATTCACCACAAAATGTCAAGAATGACGAAAAGCTAGCCGTGGAACGAGTCTGCCGTTGTGTTGGTATGCTGCTGCTCTTGTCCCACTCTCGCGCAAGGACCTCTCGCTCGGGCATCCTGCTCCTGTTCTCTGCAAATATCTTCCGCCGGCAGAGGACTCGCACTCAGCTGGCTTCTCTCGTTTTTTTTCCCCCAATTTTTTTGCTCCTTGCTGGGTGGCGGCAGCCGGCGCTTGTAGGCTGTCGGATTATTAGTTCTAAAGTCAGGATCTCAGCTGCCGAAAGGACGCTACAGTTTGGGGTCCATTAAGCAGCGAGAGACGTTTGGTTAAGTGCTGAAACTAAACTGGGTGAAGTGTTGTGTTGAACGATTTTAAAAGGTTCATATGGGTTCTTTATGGTTCAGCAGGATTTTTAATTAGTTATAATTTTGAAAAAAATGATCTAGTAAATTCTTAATATTTTTATAAAAAAAAATATTTAATATTTTTACAAGCTATATATTTATAAAAAGATAATTATATATCCGCAAGTATACTTTGACAATCGGATTATAATAAAAAAATAGATAAATAACAGCTTAAGGATACTTAAAAATTCGATATATTCAAGTGTATGATATGTTCGATATTTAATTGAGCGCTATATTATTTTTAATATATTATATAGATCTTTGGCTTCCCGGTGTAGATTTTTAGTGGGTCCTAAAGGCCACCCATTTTTATTTCTTTGAAAACTGATTTTTGAATTAAAACTATGTTAAATTTCGTATCTGATTTAAAAGGTTTATGTTTTTATAACTAATGCTAAATTAAATAATTAAAATATGCAAACTTATATTATATATTGTGCTGTAATTATTAATATTAAAATTTTATATATATCATTTGATTTGATAAATAACAAAATCTTATAAGCAAAATGGAAAGTTTTCAAATTTTAATGCTTTAAATTTATGTATATTAATACTGTTGTATACTTGTATTTTTATGATATATTTGTAATAGTTTTTTCTTGGTAAATTCATAATTTTTGTTTATAGATTTACATTTATTTTGTATAAATGAATTAAAACCAACCTCAACCTTAAAACTTGAAACCTATTTATATTTCAAAGACTATAAGATTGAGAGTGACCCCATCGCCGGCTAAGTAGAGCAATTCACATAGTTGTCGAGGTAATGGATATGGCATATGTGGGCGGAATATATAGCATTCATATATGTATGTATCCGGGCCATCCATGTCTGCGTGGGCGTTAGAGTTTGGGGCCATTCCGCAATGGCGTTTCCCCAGCCAGCACTGGCTGGAGAAGCCATGGCGACCGGTCGTTCGGTCGGGCCCAATGCCCCATGTTGTTGGTATGTTGATAGGGGTTGATTTACTGACTCTCATCCAAATTGAACTGACTTCTGCGACACTGTGAGCGGGACGGCTGAACGTCTTGCACATGCCACTCGGCTTAGGGGTGGAGTCTTGTAAGTCGGTTTGGCGTTCACTGTGGGTGTGTGTGGGTTGTGTGGGGTGTGGGGTGCGGGTTCGGGTTCGGGATTAGCCCCGTGTCCATTACACAGCCCATTTGGCTGACGGTGGTTACATGGCGCGTATATAACCCAAACCAGGTCCGGGCCCAAGCCCCGCAATACAATCCTGCGGTTATATTAACCAGTCAGAACGCAAAGTCATTTGCAGGCGTCGTCGGCGTCGCTCGTAACTCACCCACTCCCACACTGCCACACACACACTCGCCCGCCCCCGCTTTCCACACACACATGGCACATTTGCGGCATCAAGAAGTCGCATTTTTCTATGCCATCGCCCTCCCACCAGCTCGAATTTCGAAGTTCACGCTTCTGTGTGTGTGTGTAAGGAAGCCACGCCTCCGATTCAGGGAAAACTCACCACTCTAAGGATATGCGCATGCGCTCGGTCGTGGCATTCGAACTGAGAGATGAAAAGGAACATTTCGAAAAATAGAAGGCTTTGCCTTTACATTTTCCCTGGCTGTCGGAGCTGGCAATGTTCAGAGCTCATTCATTTCGGCCATTTCAACCAAATCACAAGTCTGTCTAACAACAAATTTTCCAACTGTAGTTTTTGATAGACATTGTTTTGTCAGGTTCAAAGTTCAGATTGTGTCGGGTAAGTTTTCGTCGCGGTGACGAAACTCAAAAGAAAAGTTGGAAATAGTTTTAAACTAATAAGAATATCAAATCAAAATAAATTTTAATAAATCAGTTTTTAAAAATACTATAAATATCCTTTTTGAACATCTACTTCCCAGTAATCATGGACGGCTACTATAATAACGGTAGCAACTATAACTACGGTGGCATCTCGCAGCAGCCATCGAACAGTAACTACGGGTCCTGCCACAACTGTCCAGGTGGCAAGTGCCCCCGGGTGGCGGAAGTTGGCCAGGTCCAGAGCCAGCACCAGCCCAAGGCCCAGGGCCAGGACCAGGCCCAGGCCCAGGCCAAGAGCCACGGCATTAGCGCCCAGCGTAGCTGTCCTGGTGGCAACTGCTGTCCCGGCGGTAATTGTTCCATCGGACGAGCTCGCTCCAACCAAGTCTGGCAGACTTATGGACGTTAGCATCAAAGAGCTGGCGCTTCCATCGAACCCTGAACCTGACAAGGCAACTCTATCTTCCAATAACATGACAGGATTAAGTGCAATTTAACTACTCAATTGGATGCAGTCCAGATAGAGCAAAACGTGGGATTACGATACGATGCATACCTTTATTTTCCAGCACAAATAAGGTTTCACATTAACACATTTTCCATTTCATCTCTGCCGAAATAGAAAAATACAGAAAATCACGATACAGAAAACCGGAAATGTATTTTTTTTTTAGGATTTAAGGAAAGTCGTTAAAAAATTGGTAAATAATTTGGTCTGAATAGGGATAAAGCCAAATACGAATCCTTTCTCGAAAAAATTGGTAAATAATTTGGTCTGAATAGGGATAAAGCCAAATACGAATCCCTTCTCGAAGTGCAGTGGATAGACAGTAAAGAACGCATATATGTCAGATCGGATCACTGTACCTTATATGTATAAGTCACAGAAATTATCAAAACAAATATTAGAAAGAAAATATAACCGTGTTGTTTTTTATCTACCTTAATTTTTTATCTACCTTATCTTAAAAACCGTATAATGTAATAAAAATAATACAAGTATTAAGATAAGTAATATAACCATTTTTTATATGTATATAAATCATTACATAGTGACTATAACATTAGTTCTTAAAAGAATTCATTACATTACCTTTTTATTAACATAAAACAGCAATTAAATTAATAAAAGAGTAAGAAGTCAGTTAACATAGTTCATTTTATTAAATTGTATTTTGCCCATTTTGCTTGTTGCCATATTTATGTTTTGTATCTCACAAACTAACAGTAAATATATATTTTGTATTTATATTCATATAATTCTTTTTGGTAATATATATATATAGGTTATTTAGTAAGTATAGGTTGCTCTTATGTTTTGGTGTGTGGTGTTCTCTCGTACTGGACTTAAGTGGCTAGGATTTCTCTTCCATTCGTTTATTTGAAATGTAACATTTGAAGTCTTTTAGCTGCATGGGTATAGTTCATTGAAATGTTCGTAGAGGGTCTTCTGGCTTCGGTGATGTTAAGTCTTTCGATAGAGTTCGGGGTTCGACAGAACAGACGGGAGACTATATATAAGTATATATATGTATATTAACTGCCACAAGTACATAATATTTGTAAATTATTATCAATGCAACATGTAGATTCTCTACAAAATACCGAATTTTTGTTAATGCTTTCTCTACAATCTCTACATATTTATTTATCTAAATTCATTGTCTAATTTTTAATGCATTTTTATTATTATTTGTCTTTTATATTTACAGTATTTGAATAGGTCGATGGAAGGAAGAGAATGCTTTAGAAGTACAGAAGTAGATTGAATGCTGTTTCGGAATTATAGAAAATCATCGACAGTATGGCTAAACGTGTATTGTATTATTTGCCATTTGTTTATTTTGATCAGCAATTAGAAAGATTGCTTACACATTTAGGGACTCATTTATATAATATTTTGTAATTGCTTTTATTACTTTGCGATTGAAAGTAATGCTGAGATAATCTACATGCCATTAGAAGTATTTATTTTGTAGAGTTCAGTGTGAGGTTTCTGTGTTGTGTGCTAAAACGTGTTCGTATCCGATCCTGCAAAAGTTGCGGGCTCTTTTCCTTTGTAAACTGCTGTCTCTATCGGCTATAAAAGTGTTTCGAGTTCGTTTTGTAATTGATATAACTGGCGGTGCTTGGTGTGTTCATTTATTGATTCAGCGGATGGTTTCGCTGGGGAAACGTTAAGCTTCGATTACGATATTAGTTAGTTTTGTGCGCTGGCCATATGGGTAAGCAGCGGATCTCATACATGCATCGAAGGTCTACCATTAATTACACAATATTTATACTGTTTACATAACTAGAAATTGTCAATGCTTGCGGGTGAATAAGCAACATGAATTGGTTTTATTCGGTGTATAAAATATAAATAGTATAAATAAGCATAAAATTATATTGCAACTTGGTTGTGTATAAAAAAATTCGATTAACTTATGTTTAATAAAATATAAAATCATATAACAGCCTTTGGTTGAAATTAGCTCAACTTGATTTGGTTAAAAAAAATAAAACAGAGAATTAAAATACAATTTAGTTAAATAAGTTAATTAAAAGTCCCTAACGTCTTTTTCTGTTACACAAAAACGCATATCTAAGCTGCTCTTCCTCTAATTGTCGAAGGAATTCGTTCGCAGTTGGCTGTAGCACGCCTGGCACACCCTAACTGGCTTCAGGATGCGAAGGCGGGAGATCTCCGACTCGAACCGGCTGCACTTGTTGCAGAAGACTTGACCACAGTTGCGGCAATGATGCTTCCTCTCGTACAGTGTGAATCTGAGACATATAAATAGTAAAGCTTATGACTTAATTAAAGTTATAAGCAAAACTTACTTGACATGACACTTGACACACTGATCAGCTCCCTCGTCTTTGAGCCAATGGTCGGCCACTCCGCGGCCCGGTTGTTCCGTAACGCTCCACGAGAAGATGCGACCACGGGCATCGCCTTAGAAATGAATATAAATTAAGGCTTGTTACATTAGAATATATCATTTTTTACTTACCAACATAGAGAATCTTGTGATCCTTTGATACGGTGAGCGCTGTAATGCTTGCAGGCTCCGCATTATCCTTTCGATCGTATGCTGTATGCATTGTCAACTTTGAGCGGAACATTAATTGACGTTGCCATCGGAAGCCTGAGTATACAAAAATGTTATTAAAATTCATTGGATAATTAATCTCAAAATCTTTAAATAGTTAAACCAAAGACAATATAAAATTTAATATAGATTCAAGTTGTTACCGAGGTAACTCGCGCTTCATCAGCTTAAATTAAACATTATATTGTCTTTGTTTATACTCTGCTGTATAATCAATTCAACCTTTTCTTAGCACTTGATCGCCTCGATGATGCCTGTCATTGTCTATAACAACGAATCCGTCCGTCAGACTTGTATCCGATTTGCTCGGTCTGATGGCATGTTCATCTAAGATTGTAATAGAGAGACGAGTTTAGTAGAGAATCCACAATACATTAACCCATTAATTATTACCTTCATTACTTTTGGGATCAGAGCTGCTGCAACCGGGCGCTTCTACAGTGGCCGATTTCATCTCATGGAACGATTTGGCTCCCGTAATAGAGCTATTCCTGCGTTCAACCACAGGCTCCTCCGCCTTGGCACCTGCCTCCGCCGACTTGCTTGACTCCTTGCTGTGCTGCGAGGCCTCCGAAATGCTACTTTCTGAAGCGGATTTCACAATTTCTGCGATGGCAAAACGATAGGTTAGTGATCTAGAAAGCGAATAAGGAAGTGCTATCAACGAACCTTGCTCTTCTTCTTCTGGCTGCGAAAGGCTTTTCATTTGCTTGAATATGTCCATTTTTTCGTCCTTATTGTCCTTGCTGTCCAAGGAGGCCGAGTCGGGTTTGTCCTGGGAGGTGACCTCAACCCCTCGCTTCAGTTTACGATCAATGGGCACCTGTGTATGCTCCAGAGACCACATCTGCAAGTTAGAATACATATTTTAGACCGTCCAGGTTAGTACATTAAAAACTTACCCTCACTACGCCATCGGTGGAGCCCGTTATGACCACGTTCTGTTGGTCCCACTCGCGAATCTGGGAGAAGGCCACGCAAAGGATCTGCTGCATGCGGTCTGCACTGCCCACGCACGTGTTGACCATGGCCAGGGCATCGCCGTTGATGGACCACACGTGCAGCCAAGTGGCCGAGCAGGTGGCGATTTCGCCGGTGAGTTCGTTGATAGCCACGGCAGCCACAACGCCCGCATGTCCGCGCAGCTGCCGAACGAAGGTGAAGCGCGTCATGTCCCAGACAATGGCAGTGCCATCCCGCGATCCGGACACAATGACATTGTAAGCGGCACTGGCCGCCAGGCAGGTCACGGCATCGGTGTGTCCGTGCAGCGAGTGCTTCACACTGAGACTCTTGCGGTTCGCGTCGAACTTCCAGATGGTCACCACCGAACTGGTGCCAGCGGTGACAATCATTTTGGCATTGGGACAGGCGCAGGTCAGGATTTCGCCAGAGTTCTGGGCCGCCGCCTCGGACACGAAGGACGCACGATCGGTGTCGTACAACCCCACCCGGAGTGAGTGATCAGCGAAGCCCCAGGCAATGTACTTGGTGTACGACGGCGGCATCATCACCTTGTTCTGCTCTACTGCAAATACGGTCTTGTCGGGCTGCAGGATCTGCCCGACGGGTCCCTTCAGCTCCTTGATGGGTTGCAGACTGGGTTTGAGATTGTCTAGATTGTGGAAGAACAGGCGGTCGGTCTGGAGCACTGTGCTGTTGCCCTGAATCAGAGCCGTGGGATCAATGAGCGCCGAGTGGCGTGAGCTGCCCATTTTCTTGGCGGGATGTGCCTTCTTGAAAAGCTGCTTCGGGATCTGGCCAAAGTTGTTGATGAAGCCAATGGTGGCGTTCTTCTTGAGCGGGTCGTCAATGCTGTAAGAGGGATTTAATACCAATAAGCTGGTTTTTAGCGGAATGAAGTTTCACTTACTTGTAAATGTCCACGTTTCCCTCGTAGAAGAGATGGTGGAACACATTGACGGAGTCCACGGCGGCAGGTCCCTGCTGCTTGCAGCCAAAGATTAAGTCGATCCACTGGAAGAACGAAAGTTAGAGGCATTCAAGCACAAAGATGAAAATGTGTGCTCACCAGATGCAAGTGCTGACTGACGTAGTCGCACTCCAGAGCGCTTCTGTGCAGGCGAATGAACTCCCGCGGGTCCTGCTTGGCCCACGGCGGCAGGATGACGTGGTTGAGGGTCTCTCCGTTCTGCTTGGTGCCCAGATCGAAGCTGTTGAAGTTGCTCAGAAACTCGGGAAGGTAGAAGAATTCCGGGATGAGCTCCTTAACGTCGGCCATGTTGAGTTTGGAGGCCGACAGCCAGGCTTCCTTGATGCTGTGGAACATGCGGTCCGCGAGGTCAAAGTGCCCGCCCTGCAACTTGAGGAAGGGCTGCGAGAAGGGTTCCAGGCGCACCAGATAGGAGCATACGATCATCGCAGAGCTGTAATGGGTGCCGTAGTGATAGGGTGGTGTCTCCCCGTGCGGATCATCCCACTCCTTGAAGCGCTTCTGGAACTGCTCCAACCGCTCCTCGGCCTGAGCGCCCATTGGCCGCGAGAAGTCGCGGAAGGTCTTCGGGTTGGTGAGGTCTAGCTCCTCCGAGTCGTAGTCAGCCAGGATCCAGGGGAACACGGGGTACTGCATCAGGTCGTTGTAGCTGCGCCCGGCCAGCGTGTTCAGGTGCATGAGGTACTGGAAGTTTGAGATCTCTCCGCGCACCCATCGCTGCGTCACCGAAGTTTCTCCGATCAGGCCGCTGAAAATTCCCGCCGTCTGCTCCACGCTCGCTGTGCGCTTCTGTCCCGCCACCGACTGCTGGGCGTTGTCGTTTAGCGCGGTGGCCAGCGCCAGGAATCGTTGGTTCACCTTGTTGCGAACCTTGCGCGGGAAACTCAGCAGGTAGTTGCGTCCGTCCTCGGAGAAGACTTCCAGGGCGATGGGTTGCAGCAGGTAGCGACGCTTGTGCACCTCCCGAATCTCCTCGTAGGCGAACTTGGAGCACTGCCGCAGCTTGTGGCTCACGGCCCGCGAAGTGGTCGAAGAGGTGCCACCGGAGTTGGGAATGATGGGCTCGTAGGCTCCCGGAGGCAGTGTGTCAATGTCCCGAATCTCACGGTTCTTCAGCAGCGTAAAGCCATCCACAATGTAGCAATGTTCCTTGCCAAAGAGCAGCAGGCCCTCAAAGGTGTCCAGTCCCTGGACTCTTGCACATCGGAACATGAAGCTGATCTTCTCTTGCTCCTCCAGAAGCCGCAGGAACGTCTCATTGTCGCTGGTCATGGAGGTGTCCTCCTCCTCCTCGTCGTCCTCCGGTGCGTTGCCATCAATCGACTCCTGGGGATAAGGAGTCGATCCATGACCCACCAGTTTGGGAGAAATAGGTGGCGGAGGCGTTGACGTGGAGCTACTGGCCTCGAGACGGTGTGGGTGCACTGCCTCCAGGGAGCTTTGCTGGTGCATCGAATGCTGATCTGCCGCCTCAGCCAGGATGCGGGGCTGCTGCTGGCCGTGCAGCGCGTAGGTCTTGCTGTCCAGACTGGAGGCCACCTTGTACTTCAGCTGGCGATTGTCCGCCAGCTCCAGCTCCGGACGGTAGGGATAGTGCAGGTAGAAGACATCGTTGCGCATCGTCTTCTTGCGCATGCGGTGGGGGCCCTCGGTGGTGTCCAGAATCCATTTGTCCAGCGAGCAGCTGCCGGCCGGGCCCCACAGACCCCGCTCGCGGGTGAGTTCCGTCTCTGACTGGACCCAGTCCTGGTAGACATAGCGCTGGGTGTGCTGCATCATTTGCTGGTACTGCTTCGTCCGCAGCTCGAGCAAATCCTTTACAAGCTGCACGTGGATGCCAGTGGACTCGTAGGCTGCCTCGCGGCTCATTGTTGACTTGGTGCGCACCAGCTCCTCCTTCTTGGCCTTGGTCCGGCTGGTCAGGCGCGAGAGGCCGCCGGTGACCTTCTGGATCTTCGATTGGATCTGGGTGTGCAGCTCCCAGGGCGCGCGGTAGGAGGCTTTGCGCTCGGCCTCGACGTAGTTGAACCACAGCTTGGAGGCCAGTTCCATTACCTGTTCCCGCGTGGTCTGAAGATCGGGTGCCTTGGAGTTAGCCGGCGGAGGTGTAAGTGAGACCTTGAAGACCTCCTCGATGGCAGGCTTTTTGCACACGTACAGCTCCTCCCAAACGCGAAACGCAGCTCCTACGATCAGGTTGCGTCCCTGCAACTGGTTGAGATCCTCATCCTTGGGTTCCACCGTCTCCGTTTGCGGATTGACGTGCCAGGTTGTGTTCCGACTGGTAGCTGGCTCGAGGATGATCTTCATATCGGCCGTCAGCTGCATTAGGCAGTAAGTGAGGCAGCCGATAAACTCCAGTTCGTGGTTTCCGGCTCCAAAGATAAGCAGACGGTGCTGGATGATCTTGTGCAGCGCCTCCAGCACGCTCACCTGGTCGGTCCGCGAATCGTCGGTGGGGCGGGAGAGCAGGAAGAGGATGCTGCGGTTGAGCGAGTGGTGCAGGTGCTCCAGCGAGAGCGACGAGGAGCGGCGCTTGGCCTGCGCAATAAGCTTGATGACAAAGTCAAAGATGTCGTGCGGGTTGCGGGCGAGGCAGCCCTGCCACAGCTTGTCCACGATGCGGGCGGTCAGGTAAAAGACATTCGGCGCGATGTGCTGAGTCTGACTCTGCAGGAGTGGGACCAGCGGCAGCGCAGCCTGCTCGCCCACCAGAACGTCCGCGGCCAGGAGGTGGTCCATCAGGGCGATGATGATCTGCGTCTGGTACTGCACCTGCAGCGGAAGTTCCGCCGTATCGGGAGCTGCGTCCAGGACGAGATCAATGACTGGCGTGGCCTTGCCCTGCATATTCAGGCCGAGCGAATCCACCACAATTACGCGCAGGAAGTCGATGATGCACTTGCAAACTGGGTGAGCGGTCAGCTTTGGTTGCGGCTGCTGCGCTCCGTGCAGCGTTTCCGGTGGCGGCAGAACGAAGCTGCTTCCAGTACCGTCCGTGGGCGTGGAGGCTCCACTATTTGGCTCCGAGTCTGCAGACCTCGAGGTCGGCGGAAAGAGGACCGCAACCAAGGAAGTGACCACATCACCGGCCATCATTACTGGTGCAAAGTCGCTGAGATTCTGGTACAAGCTGAACAGCAGCTGGATGATGGTCTCCGGATGGCTGTGCAGCCATGGGGCGCACTCACCGCCGTGCACAATGCCGCGAACCATGGCCAGCAGGACGCAAACACCCTCGGGACAAACATTGAGCTTGGGTAGCTGTGTGTTGGCCGAAACGGGGGCGCCCCATAGGAAGGACCAGACACGGTCAAGGTCGAATTTGGTGTGCTCGGTGGCGAGCACCTTGACAGGCTGTCCCATGATCAGGGCGGTCACCAGGAAGTATAGCTCAGGCACGTCCAGATGGTGCTGCATCAGCCATTCGAGAAGCTGGAAGCCTGGTATGTTCAAGGCCGCCGCACGCACCTCTCCGGCTATCTGCGTGGGCAGGTGTTGTATGGTGTTTTGCGGCGTGGCAACGATGACTGTGCCGGTGCCATTGGTCGGTCGCTGGTTAAGCTGCTGGGCCCCAAGGCCCATCTTGCGCTGGGACACCATCTCCGTGAACCGCAAATAGCCGCCGTTGTGGTTGGCCTCCCGGAAACGCACCAGGAAGCTCTCGTTGGCGCAGACCACCACCAGAATGCGCACAGCGATGATGACGGTGGTGAAGTGGACGTGCGGCTGCATGAAGAGCAGCAGCCAGTCCATGCCGAGGGTCTTGGAGATGTCGTCGCAAATAACGTAGTTCACCGTGTTGCGGGGCGTGAAGAGCAGGCCGTGCAGCAGCGAGAGGCAGCGGTTGCGCAGGTATATGTTCTGGGCCACGCCACCGTCCTGATCGTCGCTTGGATTCTTCATGCTAGGCAGTAGCACAGCTGCCTCTAGGCTACCGTCTTGGGCGCGTGGCAGCTTGGCGGCCACATACTGACCGAACAGTAGCAGATCTGTGTGACGCGGCTGTCCGCCCAGCAGCGTCTCCAGCAGACTGAAGAGTATCTCGCGCGTCGAGTGGTCCTGGATCTGTGTGATGATGTGCAGCAGCTTCACCAGCAACTGCAAGTCCCGCATAATCTTTATGTTCTGCTTTTTGTCGCTAGACTCCACCACCAGCTCCAGCAAGTGCTCTAGCAGGGAGCGTAGGAGGCCATTAGGGGCATTGTGCCAAATCTCTAGGTCACACAAAAGGTCTTGGAACGCTGTCACGTTGGGAATGGCCGACATATCCTGGCTGTTCACCGTGCCCACTAGGCCGAACGTCAGGTGCAGGATGTGCGAGTTGAGCAGGTGCTTCTTCTTTTTAAAGAACATGCCCAGCGTCTGGTAGCAGCGCTTCCTGTCCATCTCCGCCTGGGCGGCACGATTGCTCCGAACCACGCAGGTCAGAGCCTTTACGCCGGCGTACAAGGACTCCACGTCCTGGGCCATCGCAATGATGCCAAGAAGCACGTTGCAGCCGCCAACGGTGTCGATCATGGCAGAGACGGGATGCGGACTGAACACGCGCACTCCCAGGTAGCCAACGACCACGCCACCGAGAGATCGACCTGCTCCCGCCAGGTGTCCAGCCGAGTTGTGCAGAATTCTGGTTAAGATTAATTTAGTTGTGATTAAAGGCTTTAAGGTTCAAGGTCTTCTTGTGTTTTACTTACTTAATGGGAGTGGCATTCTCGTGCGAGTTCATATTCAACTGCTTGGCGATGCTCTTGTTATCCGCTCGACTGTACACCTTCCGGATCTTGACCAGCGTGAGCTTGGAGACCGCCTTGGCGTTGAGGCCCAGCAGAACGCGATCCTCGGGCACCAGCGGAGCCAGCGGCTCCGACTGCTTGCCCAGTTGGGGAGCCTGCAGCGAGCCCATGTAGTGTGGTCCCAATTGGTAGATCGTCTGCACCGTCTGCTGAGCCAACACGTCCTCGAGCAGGTGACACACGCCCTGCTTCCAGCACAGACGCGAGTACCGTCGCCAGATGGGCGGAGTGCCAATATAGCCAAAGATCTGGGTGGCCGACGTCAGATTGGCGCTGCTCGCACCCGGATGTTGGGCGATATAGTGGAGCTTCTGGGTATGCATGGGCACTCCGTCGAGGTAGAGGGACAGACTGGAGTTCTTCAGGACAGCCCGATTGAGCACGACGACCAGATTGTGCCATTGGCCCTCGTGCAGCAGATCGGGGCACCAAATGCGGGCAATGCCATCGTCCGAACCCTCCGGCTCCCAGTCTCCGATGCCTGCAAAGGAAGTGTGAATGAAGTTCTTCCAATTTATGGCTTTAAACTCACTTTTTCTAGGCGTGACCAAAGTTTCCTGCGTGGACACAACAATGGCTTTGTCCCGAGCCGACAGCAGAATGGACAGACATGCCAGGTTCTCCTCACGAGGATTGTGAATGGTCCGCACCAGCGTTAAGAGGCGGACACAATGCGGGTCTGTCTTTGGGTCCGAGAACTTCTCTACACAAAACCAAGTGGAGTAGGTAAGGCCAGTTTGTGGCGGGAAAATCCGATCACCGGCCCCGATGCCGCCAATAGTGTTTGCATCAATGGTTCCGCCGGCGGTGGCCGTGGCCTGGGGCGCCAACGACGGCAGATAGAGGCAACCGAAACCCTCGGCGGACATATCGAGCTCCACAAACGGCGGCAGCGTGCTCGAACCGTGTGCTCGGAAATCGCGTGGCGTTGTCATGGAAACCAGTGTCTTGATGCGTGTCAGTGGGACAGGTCCTCCCTGCCTGTACGGCTGCTGCAGATCGATGTCCGCACACGAGAGAGGCTCGCCCAAGCGCAGAAACTGGCGCAGCTCTGTCGGCTGCAGCGCCTGAGCGGCCAGACGTTCCAGAATGTACTGCATGGGCACGTGCAACGGATGTGACTCCTCGGCCAGAGCCCGCCGAGTTAGCTTGAGGAGCTTCTCTGCCAGCCCGTGGTCGCACATAATCTGCTGGTTACGTTCACTTCGCACCAGCGACTTGATAATCTCGCTGAGGTAGACCTGCAGTTGCACCGCCTGTAGCGGAGCTGCGTCCAGTTCAACGGCGGGCAGCAGCTGAAGCATGCAAAGCACTACGCCTGGATGTACAATGCGCGGCTCGGGACTGGGCTGCGTAAGATTCAGCTGGCTGGGATGGGCCGGTGCAGCAAGTTCCTTGCTCGGCGAACGTGAGTGTGCTGGCGGCTCGCTAAAGAGCGTGATAATGCCGCTTAGATTCGGAGCTTCGAAGTTGTCTAAGGCAATGCTGTACAGCAGCCGGAAGACGATGCACACGTAGGACAGCGGATAGGGAACGTCCTCCGAGAAGCTAAGGATAATTAGAGATGTATTGTAAAACTGGAAATGAAAATGATGGAAACTATAGTTACCTGACGCTCAGTATGTCTCCGCTGAAGATCTCGTGGTAATACTTAAGCAGCGATTGCTGCGGCTCGTAGGCGCCTGTAAAGTCCTGCAGTGCAGACGATCCGCCGAAGCATCCCAGCAGACGAAGCGTATCGCAGAGGGAGCTACTGCTGATCTCCTGGTGGAAAAACTTGGCATTGGCCGGCTCAAAGCGCATGGCTGTAGCCAGGGTCTGGCAGACGATCTGCAGTAGCAGAATGAGATCCTGCTGGGGAATGCCCGGCTGCGGCTGGGCCATGCTGCCGTCCAGGGACACAAAGACACTGGTGAGGTACACAAAGCCGCCAACCTTGCGGAACACGGTCCGCGTGCGGTGCGAGTCCTTGAGGCAGCCGAGTAGCATGTTGAGTATCTGGATTTTGAACTCCACCTGCAGCGGGCTGACGCTGTGCATAAGCGAGAGTACGTGCAGCATGTCGTCGTCGCCGCCGGCTGACAGGATTAACTCTCGAACGATTCCGAGAGCCTGCGGACGGCAGTGCTTGAACTTAACCAGCTCGTGGACACACTTGGCGCCGTTGTACTCGCGGAAAAGCTGTGCATTGTTGTTGGCCCCGCCGCCCAGCAACATGGTTAGGGCTTCCAGGACGAGCTTGCCCAGTGTGTCCAATAGGTCCACCTCCTGTTGGTCGCCAGACTGCTCCACTACCAGCGACTCGTCGCCCTTGGTTATCTGCATTACGTGGGTGGCGTAGCGTGTCAGGCAGCCGACGAAGATCTCCAGGATTCCCACTTCGCGATACACATCCTTGAAGACGCTGTTGTGGCGCAGAATGTTCAGCAGCGTCTTCAGACACAGGATACTGCAGGCCGTCGACTGGTTATGCTTGAGTAGCAGCGACAGGCTGATCAGCTCCTTGCAGGGCACAAAGTTCAGCTGGAAGACGATAAACTCCAGCAGGTCGTAGAACTTCTCCTGGATCTGTGGGCTCTTCAGGTGGATGCGTTCTGCGAAGGAGCTGAGCGTGTGCTCCGACTCCAGGATAAAGTAATTGGCATTTTCCGAGTGGTACACCCGCGAGATAGCGTCCAGTATGGTGCAGCACAGCGCCGGCGTGGTCGACTTAAGAAACACGTTCTGCAGCACTTGGAAGGCGTATACGTTCCGGACGCACGTTTCCCGGGAGGTGGCCTGTGGCAGCTGGAAGTTCTGCAGCTTGAAACCGGTGTTGAACTGGGCCGCCGGTGGTCGCAGCTCATAGAAGCCGCACATGCACAGCGATGAGATCATCAGGACAAGGTTGCGGATGGCCGCCTGAATCTCCAGCGATTGGCTACGGTTGTTGTCGAACCTGGAAGTCATGTCGCCAGTTAGAAAGTAATCGCAAAGACATTGTTAAATTGCTTACTTTAGCAGAAAGTCGCTGAGGAATACGTAGCCTTGAGAAGCCCGAAAGTCGTCCATTAGTATCTGGGATACCTGACTAGAGTCCTTGAGGAAACAGAACACGGTGACGAACATTTCGACGATTTCCAACGGATTACCGAACGTCAGACGTTGCATGTTGTCCACGCAAAGCGCCATGCAGCCCTTGGCTGGAAGGAATAAAGAAGTTTCGGTATTAACGGGTTTACATTTTACGTTTTAAAATATAAAGTGAATCTATATAGATATATGCAATGATTTTATAAATAAATTCAGCGAGTTATAAATGAGTCATGCTTTGAGCAGCCGTGTGAAATTAGATCATCTAATATATTCATTTTACAATGAATGCACAATATCGAGAGTCATTCCCACTGATTTGCATGTATATATATATATAATTTATATAGCACCTAAAAACATTACTTACAATGTATATAGCTAACTACGGCATCTGTCAAGCCGTGTCTCGATATGGTGGTCAGGATTTCGGCTGCATTTTTGCGCCAGACAATATTGTGGATAGGACACGGCGACGTTATTGCCGAAAAGAGCAGCGTCAGGTCGTCCATACGAGCCAGCTCCTCGGCGGGATAAGGGTACGAGCATAGTTTCACCAGCAACTGGACGAACACCTTCTGCAGCAGAGTGCGACGCTCTTGGGCGTTAAAGTCGCTCACTGTTCCTCCATCCGCCGCGGGCTCATCATCCTCGACGATTGGTAGATCAAAGAACAGGTACAGGCACTTAACCAGCGTCGAGGGAACTGCGGCCGCAGTCATTACCTGTAAGGATTAAAATAGTAGTTAGTTTCTCTTCATAAAACGGGAAAGAAAATAAGTTTCCTGGGCAAAGTTCAGATCCCTCATTACAAAATGTAATACTTGTAAATATCAAAAAAGTCTACAAGTAACCTTACGCTTATACGTCGGCTGTGAGGAATCATAATTTCAGTGGATTCAGAGTGCTGATTAAGTTTGCTGCCAATATGAACCAGGTTTGGGTGTTCTTCAAGCTGATTGAGGTGTTCCTGGGCAGCTTGTGCATGTTCTTTCATATAGAGGGTTCGCTCTACCAAAAAGAGCCCCTTCCTCACGTCCTGATCTTCTGCGCCACGTTCCTTTCCTTCAGCCTGATGGCCGCATTGGGAGCATTTCGACTTTTGATCACCCGAAGCATCGTGCTCTCCACTGAGCTGCTGCTAACGCTCTCCGCCGTAATCTTCCACTACTTTTGCTGCCTTCTGATAATGGTGGACGCCAAAAAGGATCCCCACTTGGCCAGCTTCGACAATTCATTTGATTACATGAAGCACCCTCACTTTGCGCACTGCAAGGCGCAGAGTATAGCATCGCTGATCACGGGCACCATGTACCTGATGCATATGTTCCACGTATTTGACATCCTACTCCGCATGGAACCGGGAGACTGGCGGCGTCAGGCCACAGGCCGTAAAAACTCCAAAGAGAATCCTGCGGCTGGAGGTCGTGCCGGACTCTATGTGCTCTCCAAGCCAGTTGACAACCTCCTGTGCCGCTATTGCCGCTACTACTATCTTTTGGCCTACTCCCAGGCCATAGTTTTCACCGCCCACGGGACGGAGGAGGCGTCAACTGTGGAACGCTTGATTCAGTTTTTAAAAAACCTTCGTGGGAAGTTTGCGGTAACTGCCATCGAGAGTGATGAGAGTTTTTTGTCCACGCCGACAATAACCACCAGTGAGTCCGATGAATTCAGAGAACTAGTTGTCGACGAAGAAGAGAGTCGTGGCCAGCGGCGCAGGGCGGCTGCCAAATGGCGTGGTGCCAGCGACTCGACCAGCTTGTGGGACCAGATCGAGGATCGCAGCACTTATAACAGAACCAGGTCTAGTCAAAGCCTCGATGATTCTAACAGACCGAGTCTACTCATGGATCGCAAAAGGCGCAGTAATTCCGTCTGGGATGACACGACGAACAGGGAAAAGTCGGAAATTTTGTTGGTGGAACAAAATTCGCGCAATATGAACAACACCCAGGAGGAAACGAGAAAGTCCCGTGACTCATCTGTACGCTTTCAAAATGAAAATGATGCTGAAGAGGGGGAAAGAGAAGTTCAGTCTTCCAAGTATCAAGAAAACTCAAAGGAGAAAAAGTAAATGAAGCCTTCACATAAATGCATATAACTAAAGAAATCTGGGCAACGGAAACATCCTTTGGCAATTGTAAATATTTACATGTAAAATGTAGAAAGAACGAATGAGAAATAATAAATATAACAAACTTAACCAAACATAGAATTCCTTAAATACAAAGATTGATAGGAATTCCGATTGAGTTTTATATTACAATGAACAAAAAATGCTGATGGCGCAGCAAGTTTGAGTATGGCCAAGCTTGTGCTTATGCAAGCAGCTTTACGAATGCATTCATCTGTTTATAGAACAGCGTATCTTTATGCAGTCACCTTCATAATTGTCGGACGGAGCTTCCGGTTAAACTAGGGTTTTTTTTATTTTAAAATGTTGATTAGGGAAACTTGAAGTGCGTTCTACTAAGTTTGCCTTTTCTCAGCGCTTCTTCACTGCATACTATGCGAATTTCCATACCATATGGCGACCGCCATAGCACCTCGTCATCTATTTTCTAACCTCTGAGGACTAACTAGTAATAATTTTTATCTTGTGGAATACATGTTAACTTTTTCTTGGGTAACATAAAAAGTTTCACTTAAAAATCTTCGAATAAACCTTATTCTGACTATGTCAGCGAAAATGCTTACTACAGTATAGAAATAGGACCAGATATCGTTTTAAAAAATGGCAAGCACAGTATTATTCATACCTGTATTAGCGATACATCTCCGTTGGCCAGCAAATTAAGCGTGGCGAGCAGCATCCATCCACTGCTAGTCTCCTCCGTGGTCTCCACCTCCAGAAACTTTACAATCGCTATGGAAGCAGCCTCTGTACTCTGGTTGGATGCTCGCTTCCGGATCTCGCTGACCATTAGACGTGAGACCTGCTGGCAGAAGGCGACCACGTCCCAGAACTTTTCACTCATGTCGTTGGCCGGACAGCTACTAAAGACCTGCAAGTGGAGGGTGTTAGTTACAATGATGGTCTGATAAAACCACTCACATACCTTGCAGAAGAGTGGCAGCATCTCGTAAAGCTTTCCGTCGCGCTCTTGCTCGCTCAGCGGTTCCTTTGGATGAGTGTATTCATTGAATAGCTTCTTCAGTGTGCTCAGGCTCATTTGAATGCGAGCATCCAGCAGCGCCTCCTCTCCCGCACCTGCCCGTCCATTAGCGGCTGTCGAGGGACCGGAATCCGTGGCGGATCTGGTTCCTCCGATGGGAGTGCCATTGTTGGCGGCAGAAGAGCCTCCGACACTTCCTGCGCCGGCAGCGCCGCGCAGTTTGCGCATCACATTCATCTCTGTGTGTGTTCGATTTGCGATGTCCTTAGTCTGCAAATGAAGATAATGTACTATTAGGAAATGTATTTGAAGTTATGAAAAGGAATATTTTATTAAGTTAATCTTATTTTAAAACTTTTGTTTGTAGTTTTTTGGAGGAGATTGCTGGAAGTTCCACTGGAATTATTAGGGTTCTAAAATAGCCTAAAAATGTGTCGAAAAGCATGCAATAACATATTCGATGTACATGTATTTTTCAGCACAGCTTCAGACATCCTTCTAGGGTGTTAATGTTAATGCAATTTGTTAACTTCTCATTTCATCGGATAAGATACGAATATAAACATTCACAGAGTAAACAAATAAAGGTGAGGTAAGAAACTCCACCCTAAAAATGGTAAAATATGACCGAAATGCGATATTAAATGAGCTTAAATTTGACTCTGGTTTTCCCGGTTAAATGAGGGGTATTACGGGTGGATTTGGGGGGTATTCTTTGGCATTTGCACTTCCATTCGCGTTCGTTCACAGCACCAACACAATCACAGCACCGCCAATTGAGTTGTTCAAGTGAATTCACAAATCCCAGCCTCGCACATGCAGTAGTTGTTAGCGTTATTACTTGTTTTCACAGCTATTCTATTGCCGCTTCTGCCGCCGTCTAATTAGCGGCCGCTGGAGGTGAGTGAGTCACTGGTAAATAAAGTGCCTTCGTTGTATTACATACGAGTATTTACTTTTAATTCGGGGAGTGAATGAACGAGCGAGCGAGCGTTGGCTTCGATGCGTGTGGGTGTGCGTACGTACACACACTCGCATCACAGGAAGTGTAGGCGACAACGACAACAACAACAACTGCACATTATTTGCATTTATTTGTATGTTTACTCTTTCGACGAACGGGACAGCTGTTCGAGGTTTACTTAATGCGCACTTGTTTGTTTACTTCAACTCCGTTTTCAAGTGTTCCTATCGCTCCCTCTCTCTTTCTCCGCCAACGCATTTGGGGCAGCTAACGGCCGCTCTGTTGTTGCCTTTCGGGGTCTGCTTTGGCCACACATTCGTCGGCGCTCTCTGTTTTGCTCGGCTCAATCGCGCTTCCACGACAATTTTATTGATTTTTCTTCCTCTCTCGCGCAGCTCTCGCTCTCCCCCCGTCGCCCTCCCCCACTAACTTTTTCCAGCACCATGGACCAAATTCGAACATTTTCACAGCCACTTTTCGTGCTTATTTCGCGGTTTCGTCACTTACTTTCACTGTTCGTCGCTTGCATTGTGCTTGCAGCGTGTTTTCTCACTAATTGGGCTGCAAATTGCACTGGTTTTACATCTTGTTTCGCGAGTGAAAAATTTAAACGATTTTCGTACTTTCCTCCTCTCTTTTGTTCTTTTAGTGTTGGGCAGCGCCGTCGGAAGGGATCAGCTGTTTGGAGATGGAAGCATCGATGGCAACATCGATATTTATTGGCGCCAATCGATGTATTTGTAAAATTGGTAAGAAAGTTAAATAAATCGTAAAATCTATGAGAGCCAATTAATTTTGTTTAATAATTTATTTAAAGAAAGAAAATAATTGACTTTTTCATTAAAAACATTCATGGTTTCTCACTTCTACAGTCGTTAGCCACCACCGTCCTTAGTGTTGGTCAGTGTGTGAAACAGGGTTGCCTTAAATACGATATCGGCGGGCTACCCGTTAAATTTAAATGTGAACGGTTAATGATAACACAATTAAAGTTCATAGAAAATTTAATATAATATTAAAATGTAAACTTAAAAACCTAAAAAATTATTGTTTAATGATTTAGGTTATTTTCTGCCGGTATATTTTTAAAGCAAGTTATAAATACGAAGTAGTTTCTAAACATCTTTTTTAATATCTTAAGTTAAATACTGAAAAATTTCGACTAATAGAATATTTTAATATTCCTTAATGTTTAAAATGGTTTCTTTAATCATTGGCCATCAGATTTCTCTTGATGTTAATTGTATTTCACAGATGCAGGGCACAGTAATGCTTAATTATTTCAATCAACTCATTTTAATTGGAGCCACACTAGTGCTGAATTTATAATTGGAAACATAAGGCTGTCCTTTGGCCCCTTCTGTGATTGTGTTTCGGTATTTCTGGGCATAAATTCCTGACCAGACAATGTTGATATCTGCAAATCGACTACAGACATTAAGCCATGCATAATTTGCGAGAATAATTGAACAAACTTGTGTTGTTGCAATTTGCATAATCCAAAGGTTGGTCATTCCTCATCTTACAAAGGGATTGTTTGCGAATGCTCACTTCAATTACCAACTGGGAATATTTGAGCTTAAAGATAGGGAAGTGCTGCAAATTATGATTTAATTTACCATTAAAGAATGCTAGAATTTTCCTCTTAGCAAAACTATACAAAAATTTAATAAAGTCTTCAAAATTCCACAGTCTATTGTCATAAATTTAAGTCACATTAAAACCATCTCTTCTCTGCCCAAAAAATGCCTCTAATGGTTTCACTAAATCAACAGAATATAATTAATTGTCCATAGATTACCCCATCTTTCGTTTCGAGCCATAAATTGCACATTTTGGGAGTGCGTTGCGGCTAATGATCCCAGAAATTGTCTCGACCGATATGTCAATATGTGAAAATTCTCTGCCGGACACAATGCATCTGCCTGCGGGGCCTGTTAATATTTGCGTTTGCACTGGAAATGGTCCTAATTGTCAGCATCCACAAAGATATTAGTCAGTTATGTCAACAACATTATTAACATGTTGTTGATTGTGCACTCGATGCTCGTGTGCTCTTGTTTTGATAATCATGCAACTCGATGTGTTGATTCGTTTGATGGAGAGCCTTTATTGGATTGGATTGACAATGCAGCTCACGTCCACATCCATGTCCATGTCCCAATTTCAGAGGAGCCAAACCCAATTCCGGCTGACACCAAACGAAATGCAGATTAAATTACATTTTTGAATCAATTAGGGGTGCAAATGTGGGGCGTGGCGCGTTAAATGTTTGCCCAGCTGTCTGGACTCGGGGGAGGATTATCCCGATGACTGTCTTCTAGTCTGCCAGCTCCCCACAAGCAGTTGCTTCCCTCTGGGCGTTGGCCCCTTGCGTGACTGCTCAAATCCACCCGCCGCTCCATGCTCCACCACTGGCGATTCCCTAATGCTTCTTTATGTGGACTTGGCACTCCTTGCTACCCACCTGGACAGGTACTTTGCACACCTCTCAGTCTGCCCCAGCCCAACGCCCCCAAAAAATAATAAGGGAGCGCCGGCCAAAGACCTGCGTCTGCGGCAATATTCTAATGGATTTTTCGTTTCCAGCTATAAATAGGCGGCCAACAACTGACAACAATTGAAACAATATTTCAGGTCCTAAGAAGGGGTATATTCCGACACTCAGCCAGCCGGCAGATTGATGGCGAGCCACTGCAAGAAACCCTTTACTGAAATTTTCTAGAGTCTGTAATCTCTTGGAAATATATGAATGTTACTTTAAGAGGGGAATAAAAGCTGTTGTAAATGTTATATATGACAAAAATGGTGGGAAACTAAAGGATATTCCAAGTTTACTGGTTAGAAGTTCTTTCTAACTGAGCAACTATTTTGTCTGAAAAATCCTTATATTATTCTTAATAATGTTCTTGATTATGTTTCGTATAATTGTAGGATTTAAGACATTTTATTTTAATAGTTTATGTTGCTACAGACAGTTTCTTTAAAGTAAACTAGAAATATAATGTTTAATAGCTAAATATCAGTATTAAATACTTAACAAATTTCTATAAATATTACTATTTAGAACCTCATCTTTTTCTCAGTGACACGATTCCCTTAAAAGCCCAGATTATTCATAAGAGAAACGTAGTCGTGGCACGGTGGGTATCCATATCCTTGACTGAAGTTTCATATCTTTCATTTCGCCGTCTCTTGTTGTTTTCGTTGTGGTTTTGCTTTCTGTTTTTTTGGCAACCGATTCCCCATCCGTTCCATCCGTTCGCCAAAATTTAAAAGCGTCAGCCCGAAAAATCATTTGCACAGCATTCATGTGGGACTCATTAGGCTGGGTCGGCGGTGGGTTTTCCCCTTTACTTTTTTTTGGCCTGGAATAAGTTTTATTTTCCGTTTCAGCACTTCGGTACCCATTCCCGGGCGCCTGTTGACAATGAGCGAAACATTTGCGTATCGGAATTGGCAAGGCTCCTGGGCAGGGAAAAGCGGCATTCTCGCCTCCGTTCCCGAAGGACTCGGGTATGAATATTCATGCTTTGGGGAGCAAGTTGGCCCAAATTGAGATGGTAGACACTTTATCCTCAGCTCGTCGCCGTCGCCGGTTCCAGAGGCTTTTCGGATTAACATAAAATTTCATTTGATTGTGTTTTGGTGAAGATTTTTATGGGATATAAAGGATTTTATATGGCAACTAACTTGCTTGGGGATCTGATACTACCGGATGCCTAGGGAAATCTCAACGGGCCATCGGATTGATGGGAATTGTTTACGTTAAGTCCAAGGTTGCCACGGACTTAGCCGCCTTTATTCGTGAGCGGAATGAGATGATTAAGGAGTTGTTTTCAGTTTAGAAACAGATTTGATAGCTTAGTTTTAAATACCTTACTTTTTTGTATATATTTTAGAAAATAATAAGCTTAAGTCCCACTTGGATTGAAGTAATTATTACGATTAATTAATTGTTTATAAGGATTTATAGCTTCACATAAATATTATTCAAATATATGTTCCCCAGTTAAACATCAATTGAAATTGTCATAAAAATTGCATAAATAAATGTATTCAAAAGCTTTTTAACCCCGAATTTCCTCCCATAAAATACCCATTATTTAGGGAGGCTAATCCAAAGTTGATTAATGCATAAAATTTGCAATATAATAAAAGGCAGATCATGACAATAAATCGACCCAGCCATTGTGCGAATGACATCGAAGAGCCATCAAAGAGATTAACTTGCAAATTTCACAACAACTGAAAATTGGCTTAGAAGTATATATAAACATATATATATGTAATAGACGCTCAAGTGTTACACGATGATTGCCGATGGTGTTGCCTTCATGATTTTTATGGGCATTACAATCGATCCGGGGAAAAAGTCACGTCAATAAAATGCTCAAAACAAATCCCGTCAGAACAGGATACACTGCTGAGTGTGTTTTACGATGCAATTCGACTTCGATGACGGCACAATATGAAAGATTGATGAGCTTGCTTGGTGAGGCCCCCGCCTCAAGGTCGTTCCACTTTTTTCGGTGATTCGTCGTGATGCGTTCTTGTTGATTCTTCGCTCTGGTTTCAAGTGTGTTTGCCCGCGAAATTTTCAAGCAAATATGAGATGGTTAAACAGCAGATAAAAAAAAGTGCCAAGGGTATAAAAAGAGAAATTCCCGATGGAGATAAGCACAGTTCCCTGATAGCCTTCATCATGATTCGACTGTTGGTTATCTTTGGATGCGGCCTGCTCCTCGTGGCAGGAAACTCCTTGGACGAGTCGCAGGAGTCACAGGTGGGAAGGTGTTAAATATCGGTCATAAATAAACTCTGTACTATTAATTCCTTACATCCTTAAATCCTTATTATCAGGAGCTTGTTGACTCCACTACCCCCTTAACCGATAATGGCTTTCCCATTAGCTCCCACGAGTTACCCGAGCTGGAGGTGCCCACTGATCTCGATCAGGAAGTAATGGATCAACATAAGATCAATTGGCTGCCTGTTTGGGAAGAGCAGGAGCATCGGCGTTTTGCTCGGGAAGTTGCTGAGGGTGAACCAACAGAGACAACACCTTCCACTGATTCCTCTTCAACCAAGGCTCCAGTGGAGGAGGTGTTGCTTCCCAAGGATAACAAGCAGTGTCCCAATAACGCTGAACGTGGCCTGACCAATCTCATACGGGTGGCCCGTCCCCTCTTGCCGGCTGCTCGGCTAAAGAACATCCTGGCCAATGCTGCTGAGGATCCTCAGGTGCGTAGCTTGGTCAAGCTGCTCAGAAGTGACCGCCTCAAAGAGGAAGTGCAGCGGCTGAGGGCCACCAAGCAGCACCAGGCTCTGCAGGAGTTCATCTGTCGGGAGCTCAAGCTGGATCCCGCCTACTATGTGGAGTACGTCAGGGTGTTCCTTGACATCCACACTTTGGAGCCGCCGACCAGTAAGTTGCCCAACCGCCGGCAGGGCATCCGTGGTCTCCTTTTGGATCTTCGCGATGCTGTGCCTCGCGCCACCTTGAGGGACATGTACCTGCGCCTGTACTCCTCCGATGCGGAGTTGGTGAATGCCGTGCGCCTCATCCGTAGCACCAAGTTCAGGAGGATGCTCCGGGATGTGCGCTCCCTTAAGGAGTACCGCTCGCTGACTGATGAGCTGGAGAAGACCGGAGTTCCATTGCGACAAATCCAGCAACTGGTGGCCAATGCCCTGGGCTGGAGCACCGTTGACCTGGGTGCGGAGACTGTCATTTTGAGTGTTTAAGTGCTTACTTTTTTACTTCATTTAATGTTTTAAATTTAACTTAATCTTTCAAAATGTTCTCTTTATTATTTTTGTATGAAAATTCAACATTCAATTCAAACATTTAAACAATATTAATGGGAAATGTAACATTTTTAAACTAACGTTACCTAGACTTTGTAAACTTACTTTAAAAACTTTAGGACTCTTTCATAAATGATTTAATTTTATGTTTTCTGTACATGATTAAAAAAACACATACCCAATTCCTTATTAAAATATTTGTTTCCTTAAAAAAACATTATAAAGATATAACATCAAAATATTTGTTTCTATAAAAAAAACATCATAAAGATATTAAATTCAGCTCTTAAATATATATTAATTCTTCACAGTTTCAATATTCAATGATTAAATATAAGTCTTAACAATTTATTACTTTCGTTTATTAACAAAAAACCTAAACTTTATTTTTAGATCTAAAGACTTGCGCCATGACTTTCTTAGGTCCCTATTTATACTTTTCCCCCTTAATTTACACTGTCAATATTTATTCGATGATTTCTGTGGGGCATATCCATCGCCAGCTGTGAAGTGTCACATCCTTGGTGCGGTGCAACATCAAAGGGGGTAAGGAAACACCTTTTGTTGTGTTTCATATCGGTGGAAATCGTTTGATTTTGTATAGCTAAGTTAATAGATTTTATATTTGGATTTGTAACAACCTTGGGCGCTGTGCTCGCTGCTCATCGCTGCTCATCTATCACAGTCGACTCCCATCAGTCATCTGTCACCCAATTTCTTTTCGTTTCTCAAAAAAAGAAACCGCTCCTCGTCTCCGACTATATGTTTCCATCGCAGACATCGGTGGCAACAACTGGGCAAGAAATTTATAACTCATTCGCTGCAATTACAGAAGTCCGCCACATCGGGATACTGTCGGCAGAATGGGACTCTGGACATGTTTACGTCTTCCAAAAGTCAGGCAACCGAAACCACTTCAAATTCGTTCAGGGTCAAAATCATTAGGGCAAAAATATATGTGTACACAGGGAGAAAATATTATTAATACTATAAGAAGTTGGAGTAATTAATGGTAAGGTTTTAAATACATTTATTATGATTATATTATTATTATATGTAGGTTTCCATAGTTATTATTATTTTTTAATAAAAGTTAAAAAATAATATTGAAAAATTGCTCATTAAAATATAATTTTTTTCCCTTTAAAAAATATATACTAGGGAATTATAAGGCCTATCTTTGCTTAGGAGTTTAAATAAAATAAAATCTCCTCCTTTCTTTTATTTTTTAACAAAGGTTTTAATTCTAATAAATATATTTATATATATTGTCTTAATTTATATATTTGTTCAACTTAAAATGTTCGTATAATATTTTTTTGCAGTGTATTATACATTGTGTCTTCGTATGCCAGTTTATTCTGGGCCGCTGTCGCCGCATGTTGCCGCTGCTTCGATTGCCACGCGGCAGATAAACAACAAACACAAACACTGGTGTCTCGCTGCCACACATGTCGCCGCCTCCGAAGACTTCATCATCCGAGGAGCTGTCAACGCCGCCTCCTAATCGAGGCAGCACAGTGGCCGTAAACAAATTACAGACGGATCGGGGCAGACAGTAGCCAACGGTAGTCGTCGGAGGAGTAGGAGTTGAGCTATAAATAAGAGCCAAAAAGGGCAAGGCAAGGGCAGCGTTTACGGAAATACGAGAGCAATTTTTTATTTTATTTACTCAGCCACAAGACCGGCGGCAACTGAACGTGTCAAAATAAATAAACAATTTGTGGAAATACAAAGCCAAGTGGTAATCGCAATCCCGCTCGATCGATAAGCCAGCTGGCTCCGAGCTCAGATAGAGCTCTGACTCCGATGCTTGGCTTCCATTTCATCGCTCTGAAGTTGAGCAATTTCACGAGATTGCCACAGTTGGTTGCCAGATAAGTTGGTGAAGAGAACTTTGGACAAGGTGCCACAATGCAGTTGGTCTTGAGCAAGCCATTCCGATACCTGAAACATCTGTCACCTTTGAGGAATACTACCAAGTTTGCTTAGTTAGTGAGCAATATTTGCTTTAGATTGCTATAGAAATTCTGTTGTAAATTCAAGATTTTAAATACAATTTACAATATGTAATTATTACATGAAACGAACATCATTTGTAGCCTGTAAATGTATCTGTGTGGCTCACAAGTTGCCCAAGTTGGGGGAAAGTTTTAGCCAAGTAATTCTGAAGCAATTTATAAACTTTTCTTTTCCTTTTCAAGTTTATGCGGATAATTTCATTACAAGTTGTATTATATCTTTGTGTGAGGCAAGGTAAGCAGTTAAAAAGTGCACTTAATTAAGGAAATGTTTTAGCAAATTAAAAGGATTACAGTAAATGAATTTTAATGAGAAAATATAATCTATATAACTTCTTTAACCTTCAAGTTCAAGTTTACAATTCCTATTATTAGTTATTTGTAAAAGAATAAACCTACCAAGTGGCCCTTCTGTCCTTAGCTTTAAGCCATTCTTTGTGCATTTCCTTAAGACCCTTTGCCCCCTTCTCTTAGCCGGAAAGGCTGACACACTTGAAGGTTCAATTGTTCGCCGAGGAGCTAGCTAGCTCTTGCTTCATGCCTCGGTCTCCATGGAAAAGCCCTCCTCGAAATCCCGCCAATTGCTCGACGAAAATCACTGCAACGGCAACGTTTTCCCTTAGCCTTTGTTGCAACATTTTCGTTCCGCCATTCAAACTCAATTAAGCAAATGGGAGAGTCGTTCACCTTCCCTGCCGGTCTGTTGTTGTTTGGCTTTTGTTGCATTTGGAGGAGCCCCAGAGCCCTTCCCTGTGGAGCTACCAATGGTCCAGGCATCCAGACACTGACACCCGCCGCCACCTTTAGCATGGACCAGGGAGTTGACTCTAGCTGGAAACAGTGTGAGAAATATTGGATTAGATATATATTTATGGTTTAATTTTTATAAATATTTCCTTAGCATTCGGAATTGTGATCTAGGGGATACCCAAAAGTATTATCAAAATAATAAGGATATGATATTAAATTTGATACAATATAATGACATTTCTTATCAAATAATATGTCTTAATATTAGTCTAAGGTTTAACATATTAGAAATTATAAAACGTAATTGAAAAATTTAATAATCAAGTCCAAGAGAATTTTTGTGTTTTGTGTTTTGTGTTGCAGCAATGCCTTGCAGTTATTATTAGTAAATATTCTTCTAAAATTAATTTATTATATTTCATGTTTGTTATTGTTAATAGTAAATTTTTTTGGTAAAATTCATTCGAACCTTTTAGCTCAATTTTATTCCCAGTGCATTCATGTGCTCCACTCCACTTTCAACTTTACGCTTCGTGCTTCCGCCACTGGAACTCCCCAGGTATGGTTGTAGTGGGAGTGGGAATGGGAGGAGGAGGAGCTGGAATGGGAGGAGGAGGAGGAGGAGGAGCTGGAGTTGTCGCAGTCACTGGCAAACTTCCCCGATTGTGAGTCTAGTTGCTGGAACTCAGACTGGAACTGGGACTGCAACTCCGACTGGAGCTGCAATTGCAGTTGCTGGCGAAAAAGGCGACCATCTGGACACGCTTGGCCAAGCCGGGCAAATCTCGCAACTGTTTACCCACGCCGGCGGAGCAACTCGCTCACAGCCAAGGCCAATAACCCCTCCGGTACTCGATGTAATCCGCGGCAATCCAACGCATTTACCCCACACAGCACGATCGCTTTTTTGGGGCCAAGAACTCGGGCCAGTTTTTGGCCATGAAAAGCGGCTCTTTACGTCATCGAAATGATTGGTATGGAAACATATCAAAGCGGAGGGCAGAAAGAAACTCCAGCCACGCCAACGGAAGCCATTAGAGGCGAGCCAAGCAAGAACACGGACACTGGACCACAGTCCGCAGTCCGCAGTCCAGTGTCTCGTGGAGCGCCGTTTTCTGGGAGGAGGCAGCAGGCATTCCGAGCAATTAATAATAATTTCCGCTGCCACAAACAAAAAGCCAACTTGGAAGCTTTTTCTCGTTGATGCGACTTGGGGGCCACTTGGCAGATGGCTCTGTTTCTGGCGGAGGAAGGGTGTGGCTGACTTTTCAAGTTTATCTTTCCCAAGAACTAAGTTTTAGTTTGTGTTATTTGCGTTTTCTGGGCATGTCTCTTTTGCTAATTTCTGACTCGTATCTGAAGGTGTGAAGAATCTCAATCTCAGCAGGCAGGTATGAAAAATAGCTAGGCAAAGGCAAGCCAAGAAAAACTACAGAAATTGGTAATTGTTTTGACTAATTTCAAGTACTAAAACGGTTTCTTAAAGCACATTAAATAAATGGAGATTGTTACATCATTAGTTTTGAAGAAAACTTTGGACTTTTTAAAATTTAAAGTATTTTTATTTAAAGAAAAAATTGTATACAAATTTGTAGAGAGATTTCTGGTTCTTTGATCAAATATTTTCAATGCTACAAACTGGATTCTATTTCCAAAGAAACTTCTTCACTCTCCATTACTCATCCCCATTTATGGTAGGGTCAAGTTTTCCTATCGTCGGCCCACAGCTTTTGTGTCTCGGCCAACAATACACATTCCTGGGGTCCCAAGCCTTTGGGGCCCTATAATTATTTAATATAGTATGGCGTACTTCGCCTCGTTTTAACAGTAACCCCTATATTAACTACTTAGGACAGGGCGTTACGCATCTTCACAATTCACGCCTAATGAATATGCTCCACGAAGGCCCGTTGAAGTGAGGCAGCAAACCAAACCACAAATCAAATTAAAATTCCTAAAAATGCTACAAATTCTCCGCTTGGAGTCATTAATCTCTGTGGGGCCGATAGAACCTCTACCATCTCACCACCACTCTCCATGGAGCAGAAGAACTGCAACTGCGTTGATCTCCAAACAAAGCCGTACTTCTCCTGCCCGCCATGCATGACTTGGCGTTTGCTGGAGCGCTTAACCCAAATCCAAACAAAATTTTGGAGGTAACTGAATAGGAGAATATTGAATACTCTGTTTTTTATCAGAGGAGAATGAGGAGAATACTCTGTCTTGTATGTGAGAAGAATTTGGGGTTAAAGTGGAGCTTAAAGAAGAGATTGATCTATTATTAGCTCGGATTTATTCTTAAAAAGCCAAAGCTTGGTTATTTTTCGCAATAAAAGCCTCTGTTATAATCTAATATATGGTTTAAAAATCCCATCTAGTCTTTTATACCCTTTGATACCCTTTAGCGCCAAAAGCAAACCACTTCGATGACAACAATAACCAGAATTGAAAGTGCATATTGCGCTGCCGGAACGGGGGCCGCACGACTTGCTTTAATCAGCGCTTTTTGATCTGGACAAAACAATTGCCGGCCGGCACAATGCCAGCAGAGTTCGTGTACATATATGACCACGAAGGCGCCCTCAGCATGGGACTCGGATTCGGACTGCTCCGCTGATTCCCCCTGCTTCCCTGCCTCCCTGACTTCTTCGGTGGCACACACACAAAAATTGTTTTGAAAACTTGCTGAGTTTTCAATTGGACACAAAGAGCGCAGCCATGGCGCAGACATGGGCCAAAGGGCGGGGGCGTTCAATTTGTTTGGTCAGCTCGCTTCAGTTGAGCAGCTATAGCTCCTCGTCGGATCGGATCGGGGTGCCCAGTAGCGATTCCCGATGTTATTGTTACCCAGTTCATGCGGAGTATTCAGTACACAGTACCCAGTACCCAGCAGCCAGTGGGTTAAGTGCGTTTTATGCTTTGTTGACGCGAGAGCGAAACAAATTCACCAAACCAGAGGGTATTCATGGGTACACAGAGACAGAAAGAGTTTATTTTTAATAATATATTTTATATATCAGATATAAAAGCTATTAATCTGTAGTAGAAGATTTATATATGATAATGATCCTTGGATTTTAAGCTTGTATTTTGGGTTCATGGTCTTGGAAAGAGATCATAGATCAACATCAAAATCTCTTAGCTTTGAGCATGGTTTTGTTTAATTTTATTAATTTCTTTCTGTGCACTCAAAATTCCGCCAAAGGCTAATGAATTTTTGGTTACAAAACTCGATCTGGTGACAAAATTGGTAGCTCGTCGGTCTGGTCCAGACCCCGCAACTGGGGCGTAATGCGTCGTTTCGCCCTTTGATGATTGATGAGCCCCTCCTGATGGGGGGAAAAAGTTTGTTTTGCCGACCCCGAAAAATATAAAGAATGTGAAGACAGAGACAGCCGCTGAATAATTGGATATTTTTAAGGCGACGCACAAGAGATAAATTGTCTTGCAAGAGGCAAGTATCGCGCTTTAAAATATGTTAATCCCGAAGAGTAGTAAAACCCGTCAATCCATAGAAGATACTTCTTTAGAACTTTCAGCCCGTCTCTTCCCGTATCATTGATATGCAAATGGAGTCAAAGGCCTAAACACCTGTAGCCCCAATTAAACCAGCCACAAGCTCCATTCACAAAACTATATTTTTTATCAATGAAAAACTAAAAGCTCGACTCGAGTTTAGTGAATGAATTGGGGTTTCATTGGATCGAACGAGTCTGTGAGTTGTGTTTTTCAGCCAACGCTCTTTTTTTTTCGGGGGCCCACGCAGAAAATGCAGCAGCAGCAGCAAACCTCAAATCGAATGCGAACCCATAAAAAATACAACACATCAACAGATATGCAATCAAGTCGGCAACAAAGCGATACAAGAGTGTAGGCGCCGAAAAAGAGAAAAAGTTGCCACGCGCCAACCTGTCGGGCTTCCCATTAATTAGCCGCCAAAAACTCGGCTTACCAAGAACTGATGCATATACTTGTGCATATGGATATATATTTATATAGACACATCAGCCATCCATCAGTTATGTAAGGCGAGCGAAGAAAAAACAGCAGCTTATGTCACTGCCTCGTGTGCGGGCGGATGCCTCTGGCGCGGCTCATAAAAAACAAAAGATGATTTTTATGCGCCGCGACTTTTATACTTGTGCCATATGTTGGCAGAGTCTTCGTTCCGTAAATGGCAGCCATTCGATGACGTTGTCTTGGGAAACCAACGACCTACATCAATGCCGGTTGTAATAGTTTTAAAGCTTCTCGGGAGTGGGCGATGCTCCACCAGAGAAATAAGCTCTAATTATGTTCTATGTCTGGTACATAAGACAACCTTGAATGTACTTAAAAAATACCTATAACCATATAGAGAACATAATATAAGCTGTGATGGAAAAGCTATCTACTCCATTTCTAAACCCAAAGTACTGTCTTTATAAGTGACTGCATATGTCAGCCAAAACGAATTGAATTTCAAAACAGCATCGCCTCGAAGGGAGTGACAACACGCCTCCCACTTCAGCGACCATGCAACTATACATACTGCAACGGCAGCTAGACAATTGCCTAGTATCTGAGTATCTGAGTATCTGAGTGCACAAGTATCTCATGGATGCGCGACAGTCGTCACAATTGTGCCAGCTGCACTTGGCTTTTTCTCACATTACCCGCGAGCAGCAACTGAATGGTACGAGCGACTTGTTGCCCGGCTTTCCACATTGCCCGGCCAATTTGCAACTTTCCACATGCCACTTCAACCAATGAATTCGTACGGCATTGGCTGGGAAAATGTTGATGTTACGCTTGATTTTTTTTTCAGCGATTTATGTGTCATTGTTTTGGCGTTTGGAATTACCCAGACCCGAGCTCAGACTCACTCTCATTGAGGCGACTCTGCGATGGTAATGCGATGTTGATAACTTTCCCCTCCGCATCGCGATGATCATTTTCAAGTGCGTGTCGGACGGAAGTCGATTTCATGCCCCGATCTATGCCGCATCTATTATGATGTAATGATAGTGGGTGCAAAGATACCCGGCTGTTGATTAGCCGCATTAGTGCTGCATACGAAAAGGAAAGTTTCCCGTCTGAATAAGCTATGGAAATCATCATTACCTTAGTGCTGAGCCCCAAGCTGTTCTCTAAATTGAAAATTAAACGAGCTTAAGGTGGGCGATTTCCAATTCTGCTTACCTTTTACGGTGAAATCCAATATCTATCGAACTGAGCAGGGATTACAAGGTAGTTAACGACTTTTGGCCATTTGTGGCCAAAGTTAAGAGCTCTTTGTATTTTGCGCTTAGCATTTTGCATAATTTTCAGCAATTAGAGCCTAGTGACACCTACTAAGACAGTGGCCACTCGCCCACATGACTACCACGCTTATAATTTTATATGCTGATATCACCCACGTTTAATTTAGGCTTCTCTTTAAAGTGTGGGCTACACAGAAGCAGAAAAAACACATAACTTTTATTCTTAATTCATTTTGTATATCAGTGAAAGAAATACAAAAATATTTATAAAATCCTTGAAGACTAGTTAAATTTATGAAGCAATTTAAGCCCCCGGTGATTTCATTTAATAAACACTCTGCAAAAGTATTAAAAGCAATGTTTCTCAATATCTTTTTCAACATATGAGATAGCTTTATGTCAGTAGGCTCAATTACAAAGCCATTTTACTCTCGAACAAGCAAGATAATTTCGGTGAATGAAAGTGAATGGTAACGATATCGATTATAATGGAATGCTGACTCGAAATCTTTAACCACGGATCATTATAAAGTGTGCCAATCGCATTGACAAATGCAAATGATCCACTTACGAAATCCCATTCGAGTCACAACTTCAACTTACCTTTTGTCATTAAAATTGAAGTCTCTATTGAGAACACACAAATTTAGTGGATTCCCAGATTTCAGCTTGTTAGGCTTCCGGAGCAGTGACAACCCGGCTATTATGTGATCCAATCCCCAATTTCGAACCAATAATAATGGGACCTAGCACGCACCAGAACTCAATTAAAAGTCCATTATCCACACCAGAACTGCCTGTGGATTTGTTTAATAAACAATTTCCGCTTTGATTTCTGGCCACACGAGGGCGAGGATGCCCCGATATCCCCCGAACAGCCACTAATTAACCTGACTGCTTCTGTTCCGAGGCAATTATGCCGGCTCGGGTGTGAAGAGTCGCCCGCTGGGCTGGCGAGTGGGGGTCACCAGTCCAACCATTCCCCCGGTCACCGATGGTGCCGATGGATGCCCCGGGCTCAGGTGCTCTTGCTCCAGGAGGAAGTTGCTTGCCTGGTTGCTTCCTTTGTCGGCCGCAGTGCGCCGCGTTCCTTGGCATTCTTCGCGTGTATTGCGCAAAATTAGCCAGCAATTCGCTCTGGCTTCCCTTTATGCCTGATTGATTGGGGACCGCTGCTGTTCGATCGCTCCACTCGAACGAACCAATTGGCAGTCGGCTTCGATTGGAATTTTTCCCTTTAAGCAAAAGCCGACAGAACGCAGCGAACGGACGGCAGCAAATCGATGTCATTCGAAGGCATGCGAACTCGAATGGGTTAAGTTTTGCCTTAACCCTGTTTGGAAGTGTCTTTAAAATGAGTCTAAGGGGTGGAAAAATGTGTTACTAAAGTTGAATTATAATTATTAATAAGGTAAGGTTGAAATTATTAATTTTTTGTTTGAATTAAACATCTTTTGCTGTAATCAGGAGTTAGTTTAAATAAGGGTTCCATACATACCATAGGAATAAATACATTAACGCACAGATCAGTCTTATAACCTTTTTTGCGATCATTAAAGTTTTACAAACTATTTTAATAATTGCAACACATTAAGGCATAATAAACGCTTTAAAAATATATATTAAACAATGGAAAATACAAGGCTTAAACTTACAGTGGGTTAAGTTGAGCTCCTCAAGTAGCACGAGGGTCTATGAGTCCATTAGCCCCTTGGACCTGCCCCACAATCAATCAATGCATCATAGAACGATGGAAAAAAACGGAGTGGAACTGGGCAGCGACTTCCCTTTTGGTTGGGGCAGCTTCCACCGGAAAATATTTGCTTCCGTTCTGCGCTCCCCCCTTTATCGATGGAAAAAAAGAAAAACATTCTGCCTGAGCCCAACCCGGCAAATAAATTACAATTAAATGCAACAAACATGCAACACACTTACTCACTGCGGAACGCGGCGGATGTTTATTATCAAGTGGATACCTACGACATCATTAGCCCCTGTCCCTGTCCCTTGCCCAGTCCCTGCCCATCGATGGGCCCTTCTCCAGTTGGAGTACACACATGGCAGCACGCAGTAAAAGTGGACCCGGCATGCTAATCCGGAAGTGGGTCATTTTCCGAACGCAAATGAAAGCGTGAGCTCGGGCCCGAACTCGAGCTGAAAAGCGGCGAAAATCATAATAAAACACATGCTGGCTGCGAGAGTGGGATACGGTTCAGGCCATGGGAAATTGAAACCGAAAACTGCATCAGGGAAAAGTCGAGAAAGAGACAGAGACCATCATCATCATAATACGGCAATCAAAATGAGAAATGCGCCATTGTCTCTGGGTGGGAATCGGGGGTACCCGATGGCAGATATTGTCTCCAACTTATGCAAGAACCAAGTCGAAGTCGCGTTGAAAGTCTGCTAATTGAGATGCTGCGATGACAAGCTCAATAAATACGAAACAATTGCCGGAGGCTAGGAAAGTTTGGTGGACTTGTGGCTTCCTCAAAAGATATGACTAACTTTCGCATCATTTTAACAATAATCTTGATCAGACATTTATTGGGATTGTGGGTTTTCCGGGTTGGTTTAATGTCAAGTACTTGCTAAGTACTTTAAGAAACATTAGTTGTGGTTTTCCCTCGAGGTCTCTTTGCAGCGCAAATGGAATTTTAGATTTAGATTAATTTTACGAGGAAAGAAATTAACATTTGCTACCGATTCTCTGGAATCTCTTAGTATGTATTATTCTGTTAAAAAGAAAGGACTTTGCTTAATAATGAATAATAAAAAAATAACCTCGTTAAAAAAGGTAAAATTTTCTGAAAAATAGAAGTACCAAAAAAAAGCACAAAAGAAAGCTAAAGTTCATTGTATGGCTAGTCAATTATTTATTCCCTGAGTATTTATTTATTTAACTATTGGCAAGAATAAAGGTTATAAATATATTTTACTTAAACAAAAGGAAATACAACTTCTACAGTACATACTCACACATTGTTCGCTAAGATTAAATATCAATCTCAAATAAAATCAATAATCACGCGGTGCCCTAAATTGAAAACCAAAATTCGCCTTATTGGCATTCTGTTGTGTTCTGTGTGCCTTGTAAGGTGAAAACCAATAAGCTGTCGATATTACAGAATAGTTTTGCGTGGATTATAAGGTAGTAACGACTCTTGACCAAATGTGGAGCCAAAGCAGCGTGCCGCAGACACCACGCAAAAAGGCGAGCAACTTGCGCATAATTTGGCTGAATTTTCATCAATTAGCCAGGGGAGACCAACGCCACAGAGTGACCGCTCGCCCACGAGATGGCCATGCCTTGGTTTCAGGCCTCCCACATCCACATCTACATCCACATCCACATCCACATCCAATTTGACGCGTGCGCAGGCGCAAGTCTTCATTTGCATAGCGGAGATGTGGGCGAAATTTCAGTTTCATTATTTCCCCACTCCACTCGGCAACGGATGTTGGAAATTTTCGAATCGCCGAGCTGCAGTTTCACTTTTGGCGGGAAAGACAATGCCACTTTCGGCTGGCTCCTTGGCTTCTCACATTCATTTGGCATGGGAAGTCTCGGTTTGGCTAATAAATCTGAAGTGGCTTAATTAATGAGCTCGAATTAATTGCATATGAATGAATGATTTTTAAGTATGTATCATGAATAAGATCTTATTTTACATAAGATTCTTATAACTTAAAAGTATATAAATATTTTTAGGAAAATAACAAATAACGAGACAATTCTGACAAGTAAGATACTGTCCCCTTTCTGGATCAACTCTTGATGTTACACATACCTAATCCATATCCAATTGATTTTGTTCGCATAACTAAAACTAATGTCTCATTGGTTTCCATTTAGATTTTTTATATATTTACCAATGCAATAGCGGACATTGAACACTTGAAGATGAAAGGCTGCCTGGTATTGTTGTGTGTGGCTCGTAAGTGTCTGTTAAGTTAAGCTAAAGTTAAGAAACTTAAATTAAAATATTAAAATATTAACTGGATTAATTCACTAGTGACCTGCAGCTTCATGGCAGAGGTTCCCGCAGAGGGTCCCCCAGAGGATTCCAAACAGTTGAGGGACCAGTTGAATGAACTCCAAGGAACCATCAAAAGGGAAACGGAGCTGATGGAAAAGGCCGAAAAAAAGGTGTTAAGTTATAATGCTGATAACGAAAACATTGAAAAAGTGATTTCAGAAATTCGGGACCAGCTGAAAAGCGAAGAACAGCGCTTGGCCAGGCTCAATGAAACGGAACGGAACTGTTCATACTCAGAGAACAAAGATGTCCTGCGGATCGTCAAGGAGCGGGTGGATAAGGAAGCAGCAGAGCTTAAGTCAAAGATTATTAATGAGTATAAAGGAAAATATGTTTATCTGCAGGCTCTTATATCAAGGATATAACTTCTGAACAGAAAGTCAAAACCCTAAACTGTCTTCCCAAAAGTTTACCTTTTGAATGGAGAGTCTTAGACCAAAAATATAACGACAGGACATCGTTTAAAGTCGAGTAATAAAAACGAGAGTTAAAAGCAAATCTTGGACGTTGGCGTTTACTGGGTTGTTCCAACGGGGTACTTATAAAGGCCACGTTACACTCGCCGCAATGTACCATTAAAAGTCAAGCAGAACAGATCCCTAATTGAGAGTCACGCTGAAAACATCGTTGGCCGTATCAGCTCAACTTATATAGCCACTGAATCGCCTATATAAGAATGGGTTTATCCCCTCTTTTCTCACTCTGGAAAGATCTGTCTCTTCAATATGAGGTTTCTACTGCTGTGTCCTGCAGCATTGCGTAAGTTTTCTGCCGAGGATTTTCCTTAGCCCGAAGCTTTTACACTGTCTTTGTCTTTCCAGTCCTACTGATCGCTCCGTCAGCACCTCTGGAGCATAATGTAATCAAACCCGTTCCAGTAATTTCCGCCAAAAGTATTTATCTAAGTGATATTTGGCGCAGAAGAGTAACGTCTGCTCCCGCCTCAGAGGAATCTTTAAGTATAGAGAACTCAAAGTTGAGTCCTGAAGAGAAAGACGATCTGAGAAGAGTCAGGAGGCTCCGAAAAGAGGTGGCAAAGGCACAGGCCTTGCTAAAGGTTATAAATGAAGAGAATACGACTCTGAAGGCCAAAATAGAGTCTGTGCAGTCGAGAATGGCCGACCTCGTGCTGACTAGAAAAGACTTAACATCCAAACTAGCGACGGTGAGAGATGCAATCAAGCTCCGGGAGGCGCAGGGCGAGCAGAAATCGGAGCGACTCCAAGGGAAAAAGTGCGAACCTAACGCATTGGAGCTCGCCTTACAGATCGAGAAGGATACCCGCAAGCAGTTGCAGGACAAAGAGGAAGAAATTAGGCCATTATATAGCCGGAAGTACAACAAGCTCCTCGAAGAGCTAGGCCAGCTGATCAGAAGGGAAAGGAAACTTTTAGAGAACGACCTCAATCCTGTATAACAAGGCAAAGGCACATCCAGCTACACCTAGCAAGCCAATAAAAATGTGCGTTTTATTTAATTATTTCGGCGGAGCAAATATCATTTACTGGGTGGTGTACCGTTAAAAGTCAAGCAGAACAGATCGCTAATTGAGAGTCACGCTGAACAAGACCTCGACCGTCACAGATCACCTTTATAAGAATGCTTCTAACCTCAGCTTTGCTCACTCCAAAAAGATCTGTCTCTTCAATATGAAGCTTCTACTGCTATGGCCTGTAGCTTTGCGTAAGTTTTTTTCTGCGAAATTTCACCAGATCAAACCTTGTTCAGTGCTTCTGTCTTTCCAGTCCTACTGACCGCCACTGCTCCGGCCAAAGCAGGTGTCAGCCAACGAACCCAGCTTCAGAAGGCACAGGACGATCTCAAGGTCTTAAATGAACAGAATAAAATCCTGGAAACCAAGATAGTGAAGGCTCGGCTTGAAGTGTCACAGCTCAAGGAATTGAAAACCGAAAAAAAGTGCTAGCGCTGAGGTTTCATCCTTAGCATTTTTTGCAAATAAATTTTGAATAGTTACGTGAAGTTGGCCACGCTTTTAAATTTTGCGTTTGAATTAATTATTTCGGCGGAACAGTTCCATTTACGTTGCGAATAGTCAAAATCGGTGTCAAGTTAGCTAAGTGCTATATTCAATTGAAAGAGTCTAAAGCACTTCTTGGCCATTGGTATTTATTGGGTGGTTTGAATAGGGTGATGATCCATTAACAGTCAACCAGAACATATCCTTAATTTGGGGTAACGCGAAACAAATCTTTGGTCGTCACAGCTCGACTTATGTAACCGGCGAATCGCCTATATAAGAATGGGTCTATCCCCTCTTTTCTCACTCTGGAAAGATCTGTCTCTTCAATATGAGGTTCCTTCTGCTATGTCCTGCAGTTTTGCGTAGGTTTTCTGCTGAGAATTTTTAACAGCCCAAAGCTTTTACACTGCCTCTGTCTTTCCAGTCCTACTGATCGCTCCGGCAGCACCTCTGAACCATAATGTAAGCAAACCCGTTCCAGGTTCGGCATCACCTCTGGACCATAAAGCTATCAAACCCGTTCCAGTTATTTCCACCAAAAGTCCCATTATAGGAAATTTAACGGTAAGTCCTGATGACAAACCAGGCCGACTTGTTTTGGACAGCGCTGATCGTAGAAGAGTCGGGAAGCTCCGGAGAAGGTTAGCCGAGGCACAGGCCGAGCTCAGGGTCTTACAGAAAAAGAATACAATTCTGAATGCCAAGTTAGAGTTTGAGCAGTCCAAAGCGGCCCAGCTCGTGCTGAGTAGAAGAGACTTAGCTTCCAAACTAGAGGCGTCCATTCGCGAATTTCAGAAGGCGAAAGACGAGCTGAGCACGGAGGGGCTGCAAGGGGAAATTTCTAAGCCTACCGAGTCGGAGCTCGCTAAACTTATCGACGAGGAGACCAGCAAGCAATTGGACGAGAGAAAAGAAGAAATTAGGTATTCCTATGAAAATAAGTTCGACAAAATCCTCAAAGAGCTGGGCAAGAAGTTCTTTGACGAACTTAAACTTTTAGCTTCGTCCGCCGCTTTACCTCTCTCGGGCTAAGCCACACACAGAAACATCTAGCAAGCCAATAAAATCCGGACAGTTATGGGGATTTGGTCATACCTTTAATTGTGCGTTTGATTTAATAATGCGTGCATTACGGATAGTCAAAATTTAATCCAAAGATATTTAGGTATCGCCTCAGTTTGAAAATAACTCTAGCACTGTGACCTACATCTGATTGCGAGAGTCAAAAGCACTTCTCGACCGATGCCATTTCAATGCGGTAGTGGTAAAGGCCTCGACAAACTCTACGTCGAGTTCCATTGACAGTAAAGCAGAACTTATCCTTTATTTAGGGTAAATTGAAACAAATCTGGGGTCGTCACAGCTCGAAAGTCGTATCGCCTATATAAGAATGGGTCTATCGCCTCTTTACTCACTCTGGAAAGATCTGGCTCTTCAATATGAGGTTCCTACTGCTATGTCCTGCAGTTTTGCGTAAGTTTTCTGCTGTTTATTTTCACCAGAACACACCGTGTACACTGTCTTTCCAGTCTTACTGACCGCTCCGGCCACCGGGGACCTTGATCCATTTTTCGCTAAAAACTCCGACGTTGATCCATTTTTTGGAATATCCGACGTTGATCCATTTTTCTTTAGAAGAATCGACCCAGAGCTTTCAAAAGCATGGAGCAACGTCAGGGCCGCAGATGAAAAGAATAGAGTTCTTGCGGACGAGTTAGAGGCGTTGCAGTCCGAAGCCACCAAGCTCCGGGAAGCGGTATTAGTAAATGTCTGTCCAAAACCACTTCCTGCCAAGCGAATAAATTTCGAATAGTTATGCGGAGTTAAAATTTTGCATTTGATATATTGATTTCGGCGGATCGAATTCCATGCATTACGAATAGTTCAAATCGCTGGCAAGTCTGTTAAATCTAGCTCTGTGAGCTACGCCCGAATACGAGAGTCAAAAGAACTTATTGGTCGATGGTATTTACTGGGTGGTTCCCACACGGTAATGGTCAGGGTGACGTCATGGTTACCGTAATGGACTGTTAAAAGTCAAGCAGAACAGATCCTTAATTGAGGGTGACACAGAACAAATCTTTGGACGACTCAGCTCAACTTATGTAACCGCCGAATAGCCTGTATAAGAATGGGTCTATCCTCTCTTTCCTCATTTTGGAAATATTTGTCTCTTTAATATGAGGTTCCTACTCCTATGTGCTGCAGCATTGCGTAAGTTTTTTGCTTCCGATTTTCACGAGATCAACCCTTGTTCACTGCTTCTGTCTTTCCAGTTCTACTGATCGCTCCGGCAAAAACTGATCGTGGGTTCAACATGCCTCCGGGCTATGAAAACAGATACTCACCAGATTTAGGGTTCGATCCTTATTTTATCCTCCATCCTAAAAGATATAAGGATCCATCAAATGATCCTGGGTTCATGCCTCCCCGCACAAAGTAGGATGATCCAAGGGTCTGCAGCGAAGTCGACAAGGAGCATCAAAGGTAATTGGATGAACTCAGAAAAAGATTCTGGAGGACAAGTTAGAGAAGTAAAGAGAGAGAAAACTAAAACGTGAAAATGACTGTCCCAAAACACATCCTTGGGGTTAAGCCACACATAGTCACACTTAGCAAGCCAATAAATTTCAAATAGTTATGGGGAGTTGGATTTACTTCGAATTTTGCGTTTGATATATAGATTTCGGCGGATCGAATTTCAAGCATTACGAACAGTTCAAATCGCTGGCAAGTTTGTTAAATCCAGCTCGGTGAGCTTTACTGGGTGGTTCCAAAAGGGTAATGGTTAGGGTCACGCCATGGTTGCCGTAATGGACTGTTAAA
>VNJR01005192.1:0-51720 GCA_008042585.1 Drosophila punjabiensis
AGCTCGCAAACGTGACAAGAGCAGGAGCACAGAAAGAACCTGAAGGACTTGGAGCCACATGGCACACCCAGTGGCATACGGTGCAAAGGAGTTGAGAGGTGGCACTGAAAAAAAAGGGATGTCAATATAAATCATTTGTAAATTTACTCTAGAATTTTGCAAAATATATATAGACCTTTATTATAATAAATAGATTTCTAGCTAGTCTACCTAATGTACGACTTTAAAAGGTCCTTTAATATTTTGAATTCATCAATTTGTATATAAATAATAATTTGGTAAACTTAATATATCTCTTAAGTTTCAATATGTATTTATGTAAGCATTTTCTCAGGTAACCAATAGTTCTTACATACATCAAGACGTCGTTGCAACTTTCTCCAGGTAAAATGTAACTTTAATGCAACTCGGCAAAGGAGCTCATGATGCAATTAGTAATCGTGCGGGGGAAGGGGGCGGCAGGACGAATGCAGAATCGAAGGGAAGCACACTTCGTGGCCAATTATGACAAATGCAAGGAATCGAGTTCATGCTGAATAGCCTCATCGTGGCGTCAGTGAAATTCGAATTTAACCTGGCCTTATCGCAGTGTGCAGGTGTGCCTAGATGTACGTGTGTGTGGGCTATGTGATACCCCCTTTTGGCACCTGGAAAGGTGAGGGAAACTGGCATCTATATCCTTAATTTAATCCGAGTTCGACTCCAAGCAAGGCTTCCGGCTTTAAGATTATTAAGAAAAGACAGACAAAAGACAGGCCCAGGCTGTGGCAGGGAGGTGAAAGACCACAACACATATCAAAATGCAATTCATTAACTTTATAACCTCAAAAGCGAACCGACCACAGACCAATAAAACCAGAATGATATATTTACAAAAAGGTCGCCTCTTGTCGCAAGTGCAGCCAATTTTGCAATTGAAGTCAAGCTGTGTCAGATATATGTACGCCTGCATCCATATAGACAGCTTTATGTGCGTTCGTACATGGAAAATGCGGTAAGACTTTGGGTTTCGATGGGTGGACGAAGTCATTGGAGGGAATTCAAGTGAAACTGCAAATGACATTGCTGTCAAATGAGCCAGACAATAATGATGATTATGACCATGCCACAGAATAATTATTAAGCACAAGCATATATATATATATACGCACATAGAGGATATAGTAAGCGGCATTAATATCGATCAATTGCATTTAAATAGCAATTCTATTTTCGGCATTCCGATTACCGCAAGATGCCAAGGCAAGCCAAAGAATTATTTATATCATCGGATAATCAAAGCCATCAACAAATCATCTCTGTGTACATTAAGAGCAGATAAATTATTTTGACTCTGCGGTGGAGCTTTAATTTGACAAGATGGTATTTGTAATCTGTAATCGATGGTGTCTGAAAATGCTTGTAAACTTTAATTGAAGTTCGTTATTTATTCTTAAATTAATGATATAAGCAAATAAATATTATTTACAGAGTCCTGATCAAGTATAATTATTTGGAAAATATATAAAGACAAATTCTAAATTGGGTTAAAAATAAAAGGAAGAAATATTATTATATATTTATAAAAGTTTTCCTTGTGATTGAAAGCAATTGAAAATTATAAAACAAAGAACTTAAGAATTTATTCTTGAAACTAATTACTATCAGAAATTTAAGAGGATCACGTTACTATAACTTAATTACCTGAAACCCAACTACATTAGACATTAGCTGCGTCTGACTTGACTTTTGAACATCTTAATTTACGCAATTACTATTTTGGCCCATTGTCAGTCAGTCGATGTGCTTTGTTTAGCTTTCCCATTGTATTTGGCCCACAAAACGCATTGTTCTGCATACTACACACTACACACTACACACTACACACAAGAGCATGTGTATGTGTGTGGTTGTTTAATATTTAAACAATAATTTGCCGTTCGTCTCTCCAGTGAGAGCCTGCAAGGGAGAGGAGGAGCATGTCCATGCAAAAATTTGGGTCATGGTGAGCATTTGTTATGATTATTATTAACCCTGTTGTTGTAGTTGGCATTGTTGCGTTGCTCCCAAAATGGGTATTAGACAGCTTCACACGCAAATTTCACAGCTGTTGAACAATAAATTAGGCAAGAAGAAAACAAAATGCAATTCACTGTAAAAAAAATACTGTTGAATCAATAAATTAAAGTAAAATGAAAGCAGAAACGCTTAAACTATTAAGTAATTATGGATAATTTTTATTTAAATGATATATTAAAAAATAAGATAATGCTTAGGTTACAAGAATTAATCATCTGCTGTGAATTTATTATGTAGTTTCGCCAAATTTGGGCAATGAAGAATTTAAAGCGGGTCCACGGGACGTATGAGTAATATACATATAGGACAAAAGACCACGGGACGTATGAGCAATGTGTAATTTGTATAATTTGCTGTTAAATCGTTAAAACCATTAAAGATTGAAGCTTTTGCTCGCCTGAATGCATGGCTCATTGAGTGCACACTTAAGTAATTTCATTCCAAGTCATTATCTCTTTTGATTTGATTTGTCGTTAATCAAAACATAACAAAGCTCAAAAACACACATACTCAAGCGCAAGTCGTATAGTCACCTCGTTATATGTATGTGTATGTGTGGCAAGGACATACATTATAAGGAGGCGACGGCAACAGCTGACAGACATTTTCATCCCATTCCTCTGGCTCTGGCTTTCCACTTGGAAATTTTCACGCGCCGCCAAGCTCAGCCGGCATTTGCGTAATATTAACGAAATTAGTTAAATACCAGAAAAATGCATTTAAAATCGAGTTTAATCCTCCGCCGTGAAAACTCTCTCGCCCACGTAAAAGCCCAATAAACTGGGAGCGTGAAAGTTTTTCTCGTCTCTGGAAAAAAGTTTTTGGAGAACTCAAGGTAACTGAAATGGGTTGAAATATGAAGTAACTTGTTCTGGGGCGTGCCCATGTGAGGATTATTAAGTCACACAAGGTGCAGGTGTTGCATAACAATTGGAAGTGGGAAAAACTGAATAAAAGAAACTGAATAAAATATGAAGAGCGAATAGAATCGTTTGACTTACAATATACCTTAAACATAACACCTAAAAATAACATTGACATTGAAAGGGTTATATTATGTTAAAAAATAATATATATATATCATGAGAATTTTTAAATTGTTTATTATTCACAAAGAAGTCAATTACAGAAGTCAATAACAGTTTTATTTCTTTTATTTTTAACTTATAAATAGAGCTAATAATTGTGCTTTAATAAACTATTTGCAAATTGTAATTCAGCTGCTACCTCTCCGTTTTTATTTCGCAACATCTCAACTCAAATTAAGTTTATTACGCTGGCCACATGGAGGGGAAAAAGGACACCCTAAGCATGTGTGTCCTGCCATAGAATTTGGCACACTGCCATCAGAGGGCAATGGCAGCGCGGCGGAAAAAAATAATAGAAATGTAGGGTGGAAAAGCAGCAGGGAAATGCTAAAAAAAAACAGAAAAAACAGAGACACATCGCGGCCTTATCATTGCACATTTCACTGTTGGTGTAACAATTACGCCAAAGCCAACAACATTTGGCAAACATTCAAAAATGCCAGCAGCCAAAATATACACATGGACGCCCCTCTGACTTCGCTTTCGCCGTTGTGTCCCTCCAAAAAAAGCAAAAAACCAGCCCTTCGACCAACTCAAACTCATCCGTTGCTCTGTTTTCCTGCTACAAATGTTTTTGATAATATGCAACATTGCAACAAACTAACCAACAACGAAAGCTTCCAACAAACATGCTTGCATATGTATATATTCAATGTACATATATGCAGGTACAGCTTCGGTGAAAAAAATAACATTTATACACAAGTTAATATTATAAAAAAAAAGACTTATATAAAAGAAGACACATTTATTAAAATAGCGGTTTTCATTATATAAATACATATTTATTTTAAACATTTAAAGCTTTCAGAAACAAACTATAACAAGGTACTCATTAAAAATTTCATTCTATTAAAAAAAAATACAATAAAATAAATAAATAAAACAAAATAAAATAAAAATAAATAAAATACAATAAAATAAAATTAATATATATAAAAAACATTGCTATTATTGTGACCACTGCTGTGTATATCGTATGCGTTGCAGGTACACACACACTCACACATAATTGCTTTGTTTACTGGGCTTTGGGGGCAGGAGCAGGAAGCGGGGCAGGGAAATTGGCGCAACGACCCCCCCCCCTTTTTTTGTCTCTGTCTCTCGCCCATAGATAAACCCGTCTAATGGGGTCGGCCCCCAAAATGCAAATCGGAAACCCAAGGACCTTGCCCCACAGCCACGGGGCGCTGAGGCATGCATATGCTATATGCCATATGTATGCAGATTAATCTGCATAAGTATTAGCTGGCAAAAGAGTTGCCAAAAAAAGGGAAAGCATTTTCGCCCCGCAAATTAAGCCCCCCAAATAGAACTGCAATTTATAATTACGAAATGGATATTATTTTAATTTATTTCGATTAAATGAATGCAGATTAAATAAAACTTTTAATACATTAGAAATGTAAGAACTATAAAACCGCAAAACTTTGTAACTCAAGGTTAAGTTTTTCAAAGAGCAGCCTGATGAATGATGGTGTAAGCGGATCCATTTCCATTTCATCGTTAAGTCCTAACCAGCGAAGCATCATGGGAGATATACGAACTGATCGCCAAAGTACATGGCCACCAGAATCTGGTTATGTCTCCATTGAGATCGCTCTTGCCTTAGGTGCTGCTGGCAAGACTGCCCAGGAGAAGCAGGAAGAAGCCAGGAAGTACAGGGAGTTGGTCAACAACCTTGCAGAGCGGGAAAGTGCATTCCTTAAGCTGGCAAACAGGATCTATGTAAAAGATAAATATTTTTCAATGCCGGAATTCAATCAGTCCTTTAAAGGAGAGACACAACCGGTTGATCTAGACAGGAAGTGGCGACCTGCCAATAACATAAATCTGTGGGTTCTAGAGCAGAAAGGTTGGTATACTAAAATAAATGATTTTTTAGTATTTTTGATTTAATTGTAGTTGGACATCCGAGAACTATTTACATTCAACTGCAATTTAGGAGCCCTGCTTGCAGGGAGCGAGGCTGGAGCTCAACTGGATGAAGTAACTCACAAATCCTTCATAAGTGTCGATAAGTTTGGCGCTGAGGCTGCGGCCTCGAATGGTTAAATTATTATTATTTTAATATTTTAATAAATATTTTATACTGATATTTTTGCTTATAAAAATCTGTATTCCTTTGAAACACTACAGCTTTTTCGGCCAAAGCCCGCAGTGGAAGGTCATATGCCTTGAGGATGAACTTTACAGCCGACCATCCATTTGCCTTTTGAATTTGTTCTGATCAACATACACTTCCAGGGTCATGTGGTTCACCCTTAGGACTTTAAGAAGTTCTGTTTTAAAAAATTGGGCATTTAAGCTTAAAATGCACAAAAACTTACAATTAAAACTAGCTCCAAGCTCTTTTCGAACTTTAGGCAATATCCAGAAAAAAACTACGCTCTAAAGCATTCCATATCTTGTTCGGAGTGTCTCTACACATGGATGTGCATCCTCTTTCTAAATTTAACGCTCTTAAATTCTCTTAAGCGTCGCTTAAGCTAGCAACAAAAAATGCTTTCTTTTTAAATCTTAGACATTATAATGTAAATTTTAATGTCTCGTAGATCTCTCATTATAACTTAGCGATCAACTAGCTATGAGCTACTAGCTGTAGTTTAATTTTTCAAATAAATGTCAGAAGTTGCAAAAAATATGTACTATTAAAATCAATAAAACAGTTTGCTATTCCACGTTTTTTGCCCTTTTTCTATGAATAGTTCGGTTTAATATTTCAAATAAAAGCGGCAAACGCACAAAAACTTTAAGTGGCAAATAGAAATGCATTAACATTACATACCGCTGACAGGCGGACAGTCGGAGAGTCGGATGGGATGGCGGCAACAATTTATTAAATTAATTTTGGTTTAACATTACAAATGCCATTAAGAAGTGAAAAATTGTGCGCTGCGTGAGATAAATTTAAAATGCTAATTGCATTCGGGAATAAATCTCAAATGGCTTTATGTGCATATGCATAGGTATGTGCACATTCGTGCACAAGCACAACAAGGCTCTTCATTAGTATTGCTGCGGCGGAACAGTCATGTAAATTTCATTAGGAATGCGATACGCAAATGAGGTCAGTTATTCAGTCAGAGGAACATTCCGATTCAGGGCGGGGCGTTGCCTTATATCGAATAAACCATCATCTCGGATGTCATCTCTGCATCCCCTTGAATAGGATTTAATTGCAACATACCGAGCTTAGCCAGCAAAAAACAAACGAGCGAATAAACAACCAGAGGAGAGGAGAGTTGAGAAGGCTGCCAGGCAGTTGATCCAGGACATAAACTGGGTGTCAGTTCCGCAGAAGAAATGGGAATCCGAATGCGTTTGCAGGCGGAAATGGGAACTTGGCCATTTCGATGTGAGTAAACAGGAAATAGGCAAAAACCAAGACATGATGTCACCGAGACAAACATAGAATGTGGGTCGCAACTCGCAAAAACAAGGAGGCATTGTACAGAAATGAAACAAAAGAAAAACATAAATGTAGCAACATATGGTCTTGAACTTTTAAAGTCAGAAAGAAATCTAACTCACAATTTACAATGTTATAAATATTATAAAATAAATTTTGTAAATTTACTACAATTTTAATTTACAATCATTGATTAAGGAACTGAGAAAGTAATTTATGGTATGTTCCTTAAATAGAATACGCACTCCACATATTTAAGAACAAGTTCAAGATCCTTTTTAAAGCATAACTTTAAATTTACGATTAACCTATTAAATAATTAATTGATAAAATTAGATAATTATAAAAAAATATAATTCATTTAGACAAACTTCCACTTTCATTACCAAATAAAAATTTAATATCTTTTAACATATTGTCTTATTTCTTTAACATTTTTATTTGATTAATATTATGAATTTTCTCTTCAATATGGACTTCAAGTATATGGACTTGCCAAAGTTTATACAAATTCTTACATCCAGAAGATATTTCAAATGACTTTTGAACTGGCAAACTTGATGAAGGGCTCTGCTCCATTCGAATGCTCATCGAGGGTCGAACTAATCGCTGACATTTGTGAACAAGTGGAGCCACTTAATTGGGGGAGTCATCGATTTCGACTTAGGCGCAATTAACCACGCCCCCAGCTCGGCCAACTGTACGGGTTCACAACGCCCTAATTGAGAGATGCTCGCCGTGTACATGGTAATCAAGGGGGCGTGCCAATTGCCGAGTGTGTGTGGCAATAGTAAATTATTAAATCATTGACAGCGGTCGGGTCGCGGGTGGGAATCGTATATATAGGTCTGGCGACGCGGAAAAGTAGGCAATCCAAAATGTCAGCGGACAAGGACACCCAGCCATCACAGGAGGAGCAGAAACCCATTCCCCTGGAGAGTTTCCTGAAGTACGCCAACGTATTCTATCTTTCGATCGGAATGCTGGCCTACGATCGCAAGGACAGCGGCAAGAGGAAGGAGCTCCTGCTCCACTGGATATTCATTGCCCAGCTGATCAACCTGAATGCCGTGCTCCTGACGGAGCTGATCTACGTATTTCTGGCCATCAGCAGGGGCAGCAACTTCCTGGAGGCCACCATGAACCTCTCATTCATTGGGTTCGTAATAGTTGGCGACCTCAAGATCTGGCACATCTGGCGACAGAGGGAGCAGCTCACCCATGTGGTCCGCCAAATGGAGTACCTGCATCCACAAACTATCGATCAGCAGAAGCCCTTCGATGTGGGGTTTCATTTTGGTGGCTACAAACGCTACAGCATCTTTTACTTTGGCATGCACCTGGTGCTGATCTGGACCTACAATTTGTACTGGGCGGTCTACTACCTGGTCTGCGACTTCTGGCTGGGTCTGCGTCGGTTCCAGCGGATGCTGCCCTACTACTGCTGGGTGCCCTGGGACTGGAGCACCGGAACCAGCTACTATTTCATGTACGTCTCTCAGAATATCGCCGGCCAGGCCTGCCTCTCCGGTCAACTGGCAGCCGATATGTTAATGTGCGCCCTGGTCACCCTCCTGGTAATGCACTTCACCCGCCTAGCCGGGCACATTGAGGGTCATGTGGCTGGGCTTACCACGCCCCGGCAGGATCTGAAGTTCCTTCAGAGTGTGGTAGCCTACCATCAGCGACTGCTGCTCCTCTGTCAGGACATCAATGGGATCTTTGGCGTGTCGCTGCTCTGTAACTTTGTCTCGTCCTCGTTTATCATCTGCTTTGTGGGATTTCAAATGACCATCGGCGGCAAGATTGACAACCTGGTGATGCTCGTCCTCTTTCTCTTCTGCGCCATGGTCCAGGTCTTCATGATCACCACCTATGCCCAGCGGCTGCTAGATGCGGTGAGTTTACTCTCCTTACAAGTTAAATGTAATTTAAATAAAATTTAAATTTATTAATTTAACTCAGAGCGAGCACATTGGCCAGGCTGTGTACAATCACGATTGGTTTAATGGCGACCTGCGCTACCGCAAAATACTAATTCTGATCGTCAAGAGGTCCCAGCAGCCGAGTCGCCTCAAGGCCACCATTTTCCTGAATGTGTCACTGGTCACCGTGTCGGATGTAAGTTGAATGAAAATACCTGCTAAAAGTCTCACATTAATTCAATGCCCTCCACCTCCTGCAGCTCCTTCAGCTCTCGTACAAATTCTTTGCACTCCTGCGCACCATGTACGTGAAGTAGACGCCGCGTCGCCTCCTGTGATTACGGCCACAGTCCAACGAGAGCAGCATGTGGCGGTGACAATGCTGGCAGTGACAGAAGGAGCAAATCATCGCCAGCCAATAACTTACGCCAATTGCCGCAAAGAGTTGTGCTTTTTAATTAAAGTAGTGGCGGGAATCGCAGGTCACGGAACAAATCGAACAGCGGTCAACTAACCGCGCGACCAATCATTAATTATTCCCATTTCGTTTGCACAATGGGCACACGCGTGAAATGCTAGACAAAGCACTGGCGATTGAGCTGCCGAAATTAGCGAACCCTTCTCTTCCAGCAACTCACCTGGCACTCACCCAACCGCTACCTTCCCACCTTGGCCAATTTAATTAAAGATTTCCCAAACCCAACTGTGCATAAACTTAATAACTTGGCGTCAGGGATGCCGAGCTGCGGAGAGTTTAGTTTAGCTTTAGTTTGTGTTTACTGAATAGTTTATTGATTGAGAGACCTTTGTAAGGAAACATTATGACTTACTAAGAAAGTCATTTTTTAATGAGTTATTTTCTTAGAAGACTTTTGTCCTCGCTGTTTGTGAGAGACCTTTGTAAGGAAACATTATGACTTACCAAGAAAACATTTTTTAATGACTATTCTATTTTTTTTTAAAAACGTTTGTTAACTCCAACAACTTTTTACATACATAGATACATATAAAAGATTTAAATTGAAGAGTTTAATATTTCGACTTTAATTCAAATATTTAATAATTTAAAAAAAGTGATTTCACCCAAAATGAAAGAATTGAAACTAGTTCGTCTGATACTAGTTATTTTTGACCAATAAAGAGTCATTAAGTCTTTCTACTATGGTAGTAGAAATTTAGTTTAATTTTTAAAAAATGTTCGGTTAATATTTTACCTTCAATTCAAATCTTCCATTGACTGCTTCAGACTACGCACTAGTATCTTGTGAAAAAGGAACTTAATTTAATAAAAGCGATTTCATTCAAGTAGAACAAATCAAAAATAGACTCTAAACGTTCGTGTGTTAAAAGTTCATATTCAAACAATAAAGACTCAGTTTAAGTTGGCACTATATTACCTAAAATCAATTTAATTCCCCTCGAGCCTCCGGCCCTGTGGCCAATCAATCGAATAATAGCCATTTAGGCATGGCGCCTGACCTGACCTTATGCAGCACTTAAAAGTAATTGCAAAATATCTTTCCGCACTGCAAAGTGGCTGGCAAATTGCATTTTTTATGAATATTTAATTGCAAAGTTGACACAAACAGACAACAGACGGTGGATTGGAGGGGCTGGGACTAATTACATTTCTACGGCTGTCGGATGAGAGATGAGAACACGGACCGGGGCCGAACCTGCCAGTCAGATGGATGGCAAAATTGAAGAATTTTTTCAATTAAAATTACTGAAAAAACGAGCAACGAAAAGAAATCAGTCGGCCGGGCAATCAAATCGGTTTTATTCTCAAAGGGGGAGGAGAGTTTCTAAGCTGAGAAAAAAATTTATAGAGAAATATTAGTTAAAAATTTTTTGATCCCTAAACTCGATTCACATGGAAGCATATTTCATATTTCCTTTAAAGAGAGTACACAACTCTTCGGTTATATCAAAAACTATTTAAAACTATATTTTTGAGATTTTGTTTTCTTCTGTGTAGGGATTGGGGCGTGGTCTCTTGGGCACTCCCTAATCTAATTAGAAATAACGCGCGTCACGAACTTGACTTGACTTGGTCCTGGCCAGCTTGAATGGAAAATCGGAAGCGGATGAGGATTTGCCTGCGAAGCCTATGGAAATTGGCATGGTGTGGCCCCCGCCTCATTGCCGCGGAAATGCCCAAAATAGTTTCGACTAATTTCATTTGCGTTTGCAGTTTTCCCTTGCCCAAAGTTGTGTGCGACTAAAAAAGTTTCGTTGCGACTGTCATTCCCAGTTCACTGGTTCCTCATTCACCCTTTTTCCTGCCAGGACGAGGGACAAACCGCAAGGATTCTTAGTGGGTGCCAAACCGCTATTAATCAATGTAATTGCAGCGACATAAATGATGTTGAAGAAGAAAGGCAAGCTGATGTTGCCACCTTGCATCTGTGGCTAATTAGCAGGCAAAGCAGGTGGTCATTACTTCATTTTTAACCCATAGGAATAGGGTATCCTTGAAAGTACCTTTTAAACTACTAGTTACTACTGAGTTAACTAAAGAAAAGGTTTTTTTTTATTTCTCAAAGTTAATAAAGCTCTTAAATGACACATAAATGTTGTAGGAATGTTACTTTAAAAGCTCACTTTATTTCATTTGAATTTCCTGCTTTGTTACCCTTTTGATTGCCCAACTATTCGACTGAAATGGTGGCCCACGCAGTTTATTTGCTTGTTCGCTTGCTTGGTGCTCATTCAATTTATATTTATACATTGCAGAAGGAGTCAAATAAATTAATTCGTATACCCAACTTTTAACGTACTTTGTGTGTGTGTGTCTGTGTGTGCTGAGGAAAATGGGTCTGGAAGTTGGGAAAATATTGGCTTTTAAAAATGTCAATATAGCAAGCAGCGTGCGCTGATTTGGCAAGAAAATTGCAATTGCAACCAACTTTTTTTGCGCTGCGTTGCGTTGCGTTGCTACTCGTTGAGAAATTGTATTTCGTTTCATCAAATGAAGAAAAATCGTACATTTTTATAAGGCCATTGGGATGGATGGCGATGCTGCCGGGCAGTAAGGGGAATCAACTGGGAAGGGAGTTGGCTGCCATTGTCCAGACTTTGGCGCCACAGTTGCTGCTCCTTCTTCTGCCCGAGATGACTGGACGCGGGGTTTCCCCGGGGCGGAGATCGGGAAGCACGTCACTTTGGCTGTTATTGAATTTGACATATTTCCGCACAGTGTGTGTGTTGGTTTGACTGTGCGCTACAGTGGCAACTCCTGAATGTTATTATTTCTTAAGGGAAAATTTATCAACTATTTACTGTACAGAATTTCTATTTTAAAGAAATATAAAATTAATAAAACTTAGCTGTTGCTTTATAAGTTACCATTGAGCCCCAGATCCAGTTGGGGATTGTTATGGCTATTCAGGTTTTGTTCCTATTTTTTCAAAATCCGATTCTAGCATTTTTAGATGTTGCAAAAATATTAAATAAATAAGCATAAGCATAAAATATAAGTATGCATGTGTACTTATTGCAAGTAAAGAAAGAAAGAAAATATAAACACTTCCCATAATTAATGTTGTAATAATAATTATTTACTAAAATAAAAAGGCAGTTGCGCAAATATCTTTACATATTTTAGATATCAAGATTTCGACATATTCGAATCTAAAATTAGCCATAATAAAATCTAATATCAAATATTTTTTATTTAATCTAGTTATAATTGCGTTTCATATTTTGGTCTTGTTCAATTTATCTATAGCCTAACCGTACTAGAATACAATCACAATTGAGAAGTCAATCATACAATATATATTTATTTGTAATAATATATTTGTTTGTATAAACATATTAGTTTCTATTTTAAATGATATTCAAATTTGCATACTCAATTTATTTAAAATCCTACCTACGAAATTTTCTTGTTTTTTAATAATATGTTCTTGTTACATTTTAAATTGATTAAAACTTCACATGAAATGTACTTTGCATAGGAGTCTCCACTGTAATTGTGCATGCGTGTGTGTGTGCGAGTTGTGTCGGCCAAGGGATTAGCGTCATTGCCATTTTTGGCGTATTTCTCATGTGTGCGCTAAGCTCGCTAGTCGGATGTGACCCGGCCACGCCTTCTTTTCCAGCCGCCCTCCGTGCACTGCACTTTACTCGCACCCGCCGCCCCCTGCCCCATTCGGTTGTGGGTGTGTGTGAGAGCGTGTGTGAGTGTATTTGTCAATTTTCACTCACTTCATTTAAGTAAACACATTTGCTGCATTTCATATTTCCAGTCACGTTCTAAGCATAAATAACACACACACAAGTGCAGCCGTACATATGCGAACGCGAATTAGAACGGTTCCCAATTCGATTTCCGTGAGAACTTTCCAACGAAAAAGAATTTTAAATTTAATTTCTAGAAACTTGAAAGCATTTTTTAAACTCTACGACATATAAATGGATAATGGATAATTTTTTTTTACTTCAACTTTTATAAACCAAACTATTTGATTGTTGTCTTAATTCTAGTTTTATGAGACAAAACAAAATGCAAGATACGGATTAATAATATTTGTACTATTAAGGTGGTTTTGGAAATCAAAAATGGATTTTAATATTTCGAATGGTAACGGAAGTACTAATTAATTAATCTGGTCTGCACCGGTTATCGAAATCGTACAAATTTACCGATTTCGATTTGAAAAAGGGGTTGGATGCGCCCGTTCCTTATATCGAAAGATTTTTGCGATTTGTAAAACGGGCAAGTTTGTCTGGCAAATTGAAAAGTAAATGCTGTTTTGTACCTACGATAATATCTAAAATGTATACTTACTTGCACAATATGATACTTAAAACACATTTCCATTTATCTAGAAAGGCTTAATTACACTTGATCCTAAATACTACTACTACTACATACTACTTTTTCGGAATTAAATCTCAAGAGATACACACATTACTTTTCAAAAGTTTGCCTAAATTAGTTTAAACGATATTATTTTATAATTCCAATTGAGAACACGCTTTTGTGAGTGTATGTTTGCTCCTTGTAGTGCATTTTGGTGGGGTTGACTTAGTTCAGTTGACGATGGTTGTCATAACTCGAAACGAGGAGATCGGAGCATCTAATACTAAAGTTATGTACTTGTTGTGAGTCAGAAGGGAGTCGAGTCTGTTGACAATCCATTTTGCGATTCCCTGGCATCGTATCAGATTTTAACGCTGCTCCAACTTTCCATGCCAGCGTTAACTTTCAAAATACTGATGGCGCGCGTCGGTGGCTGTGGAAATTAAATTTAGGACTTGTTGTTATCCTTTTTCGGGATATTGTGCGGCTGCTGCTGCGGGCCGTTTCGCCATATTTCCTTATTTATTTTCGGTCGCGGACTGCCAACAGAAATTCTTGGCCAAAAATACATAATTAACGACCCTTTTTCAATAACTAAACAATTTCAAGCTTCGCAGACCGCCGAATATTTTTGCAAAAGGCTGCCAGAGCTGGGATCGGGAAGTGGTTTAGGGCAGATATTGGATATCCTAGCCGCCTGGCTATCGGCATCCACCGCAGCAATTTAAATTAAATTGCATCGAGCTTCGGCAGTTTAATAATATTTTCAAATAGCTGCAGAAATTGATATATAGAATATATATAAATATAAATCTTGAGCTGTGATGGGAACATTAGAAGATTGTGTTTCAGCTTTAAATATATTTACGGGAATACTAGTGGCATTGATCGGTCTCCTGCCTCTGTTTTGCATTTATATTTAAGTTTACTAACTTTAGAAACATGAAAGTTAACTAATAGTTTTCAAAAATTTAAAGTTAATCTACAAACATGGCTACGTAAACAAATATTGCCATAATTAGGCTTTCTGGTAAACAAAAAAAAATTAATTTAAATTAGTATGCTGAAAAAAAACACAGTTGAAACAACCTTAGGCTGAAACAAAAACAATGTAAGTTAATGAATTTTTGCGTTATAATTGAATTCCCAAACGTTTATCCGCCAAAAAAGTTACTGAAAAATTGTTTCTGTTTAATAAGCAAGAAAATTCAATCTCATTCTCTCGAGTATTCGAATAATTCAACTGTAATTGTCTTGTAAATATTGGACTTGTTAGTTTCCACTGAAATATTAATACCAGGCTTTGGAACAATAACAAGTTATCGGATATCCTTTGCCTAAGCTCGGAGAAATAGGTAAATGTTTTTGTTTTTGCCCAGTTTTTCGGTAATTTCAGTAAGAACTTGGTCCAATTTTAAAGCATTTACTGCTACTTTGATGTAAATTTAAAGTTCTTATCGCCGCAAAACGGTAAGCTTACAAATCCAAACAATAAACAAGAAACAATTGCTCGGCAGCAACAAAAACAGGAGGAGCCCAGCTCCAGCAATATCGGAGCAGAAGCAACAGCAGCAGCCGCATTGGATAACAATGGGAATTCGTAGTGGGAAGCAAAATTTTCCATATTGCTGAAATGCAATTGCAAATGCTGCTTACAGGCTTCGCACACACCGAGCAAGGAAAACATAAATAAACGTAACCATCAATGGTTCAATTCTCTGTGCTTCTGCATGACTGTGCGGGGGCAGGGACTTCCATGGGGCCCCCAATGCCGGCTATACGCATACATATAGTATAGGGTGAAATTTCGGGACGCGACGGACGGTGAAATAACATAGCACATTTATATTGCGATTTTCGCCAGTGGGAAGTATCTCGTACTCTTTGAAAAAAAAATAGCAGCAAAGGGAACAAAAGCCCATTGTCAGGAGTTCTGCCTCCAAATAAATTCGAAACCAGCTACGAGCTTAACTATTTCAAGGTGCATTTTCCCCATTTCCATATTAACTCGAGAGAACATTAAGTTCGACTTTATAAAATAAGCTATGAACTTAATTAGTTAAGAGAGTTTATAGAAAAGAAAGTTGAAGTATTCTACTCAACTAAGTAAATCTATATTTTTAGCACTTATTAAATAAATTAAATAGTTACTTTTTCACAGCTGTAAACATATATATTTTTAAACATTTTAATATTCCTAGATACATTTCATATATTCATTATTATTATTTTATTTCATGTTTTACATAAAAACAATTAATATTGATTGAATGTATCCAAAATATATATTTTTGTAATGTTCTTCTTGTGTACGAATGCATTAAATTGTTTGCACAGACATGCCCCTCTGCCAACCAAAACGAACAATGGGGGATCCCCGTGAATCCCATTGATAGCTGGAATCGCAGCCGATGCTGCTGCTGCCGAAATAAAACGTAAACAAACAAATAATAATTGTGCACCACACGACTGTATGAAATAAACAACGCGCTCTGCCAAATAAATAAAAAATAAAAAAAATAAAAGAATCAACAACCGAATGCCAGATGAGGTGGAAACTCATGCTTTTTTCAGATTTCAACATGCGAATTCGTAACCACAACTTAAAAGTTGTTTACCTTTTGTATTTTACCATCCTTAATTGTTATATTATTAAGTAGCTTTATATGTACATATTTTAATAATTAGGACTATAAAAAAGTACCAAATTACAAATTCATGAAGGGTTTTTCTATTATTATTATGTATGATAAAGTTGTCTGCTTTTTATTTTATTTTATTAGATGTTAGAAGAGATTATAAAACTAAAACTACCATAGAATAATACAGTATGATCTGCCAGGGCCATCGACTATATATGTACATAATTAATGGAGTCTTGTTTATAGAAGCGTTGATACAATATTAATATATACTTATTAAATTCTATTATATATAAAGATGCCTACTTTTGTTTTTTTATTTTATTAACATAACTCTGATATAAAACTTTTTAAAAATCTACAAAATTATAATACAATGGAAATAAGGCTATCTTAAAGTAAGAATGAATGAACTTGACAATATTAAGGATCACTTTTTTTATTTATTAATTTTTAGCTTAAACTTTGTTATGCCCTTGAAGGTTATTACAATTTTAGCCATAAGCCTGCAACGAAGTGAAAAAAATAATATTTACTCCATTTACTCCATTTTACTCCATTTGTTTGAAATTTTTGTTAAAATTGTCAATAAATTGGGAAAATTTATAATGCGGATTTCTTAAACTAATAAAAGGTAGCAAAAAAATGCTTTCCGATTAAATTATTAATGATATTTTGACTGTGTTATAGTACATTTTTATGTAAGGGTATACAAACTTCGGAGGGCCGAAATTACCTTTCTTGTTTTTTATTTTATTTTAAACATTTAGTTTGTTAAATCATAGAAAATAACCATGTATCATGAGCATTACACAAAAAATTCTTAAATAGTCTTTAGATAAGCCTCACCACTCTTTAAATCAACTAAGCATGACAATAAGGGGCTGTTGTGGTTCCTTCTCGGCTGTCCCATTTATAGATACCGAAGCGATACCGTTGCCGTGTGGCTAATAAACCCGGTATATTTTATATGCTCCAGCCAGCAGGAGGACAATGGGTGGCATCCGCACATGAACAGCAAGCACATCACAATTTCATCAACGGGAATCTGTTTTATCGCACTCACCCATTCGGGGGGGCCCACATCTACATTTTATTGTCGTTGCAGCTATCCGTTCACATAATTCGATGCCGGCTCTTATTTCGTCTATTTTTACTGTCTTCCGGTTTATTGCCAACCCCCTTTTGACCCTCCAAGCCGTTGTGCACATCTACTGGCAAATCATTGGATTTCTTCCTGACTTAATTAAATCCATTCAGCAATACCACCCACACAGTCGTTGGGATTATAATATATTGGTTTTCGTATTAAAACTATGTAAAAAAATGGAAATTCATTAACATTGTTGTTTGGAAAATGTTTTTAAAATTAATTCCATGATTTCTAGTTCTACTTAGTGGCTCTTTAAGCTTAAAGAGCTCTGCTCTGACCTTAAAGTTCGGTGAACAACCATGTTTTAAATAGTTTTATCGTAGCACTTAAATCTCTGGTTTATTTTTTATTAATCCGATTTGATGGAAAGAATTGATTGAAATGCAATGTGAAAAATATATGAAGGCACTTGAAGCACACAGTATGTTTGTTTTATTTCGATTTGCATGTTTTGGTCCAAGCTTGTGCTGCGAGTAAGTGGCAGATTCCCAATGGAGGATGTGGATCAACAGGCAGCGTCAACACAGAATCAAATCGTCAACCGAATTTGATTAGTCGTCACTTGCACTTGCAATAACTTGGTGTCCTTGGCCACAAGCCCATGCGCCACCCTGCGGCGCCGTCATCCCGTGGCTTCGACATGTGCCGGACTCAAGAGTGCTCCTGCACTCGTTTGTGAAGGGCGGGCGAAGCAAAAGTGCTGAGATTGCGTAGGGTCCAGTGTCCGATGTCCGTGCATATCGATGTGAAGGGTGATGGGTGCAGGGGAGATCCATTCCGTGGAAAGCTTGAGATGAGGGCCTGCCTGGGCAGTCGAAGCAGGAGCTTGCAAGCAAATAACAAGATTTCACGCTTGATTTTCACATCAAAAGCCGGATAAAGAAATGGGAAAATCTCTGTGTCGTGTGCAAATGAAACGAAGCAGCTAACAGGATGTGGACAGGATTGGTCCTCTCCCTCGGATTGTTTTTCATAGCAGCAAATTGAAGTTTACAAAGTATCGTATTTGATGGACATAATGTGGGTGTGGGTGTGGATGTGGGTGTGAGTATGACTGCGGCTGTGAGTGAAGGGTGTTTCTTTTTTTTAGTGTCTGGACTTATGAGAGAAATCGGCTTAGAGTTGCTCCAAGGACTCCAGCTTCAGCAGTCGCTGTTCAGCCAAGTGCTGCTCCAAGGCCAAACGCATGGCGTCCAGAAAATCCGATAGGCTGATCTTCTCATTCTCTTCGTAAAGCTGGCTGCTCGTGTACTGGGCGTGCGCCAGGAGCGGCAGCTTCCGCAGGGTGCGACCACTTAGACCGCTGCTCGCTTCAGCCAAATTTGTCAACAGTCCCTCCTCGGCGTCTTCCGCCTCCAAATCCTCTCGCTGCAAGATGCCCGTCGACATGAGCTCCGTCAACATGGTCTTGTAAATAGATCGAATAGCTGGAGGGCCTGGATATCCAATATACTGACGGACATCAGCGCGATCCAGGAAGGCCAGATCTATGCTCTGCGCCAGGTTGGACGTGGCCAGAATGAGCACATTGGGACAAGTCTTAATATCATCCAACTGGGTCAGCACCGCATTCACCACACGCATGGCGTCCCTAGGCTCATTGCTCGACATCGCGCTTCTTGCGTATGCCAGCGACTCCACTTCGTCGATGAGCACACAGACCAGATTGTTGCGGTCCGCTACCAACTCTGCGATTTTCGAGAACAGGCTCGCCACAAGCTTACCGCTCTCCGAGAACCACTTGGAGAACAGGCTGTGACTGTTGATCTCCACCAGGTGGGTGTACGCGTAGCTTCCCTGGGTCCGAATCGCCAGCTTCTGGGCCAGCGCCTTGCACAGGCTGGTTTTTCCCGTTCCCGGCGGACCATGGAGCAGCAACAGGCGGTTGCAGGCAATCACATTCGTGTCCACCTGATGCTGCGAGAAGCTCAGAGCGGACAGGGCGAACTTGAGGAGCTTCTCCTTCATTCCACTCTCGTAGATCAGATTCTCCCAGAGACCCACAAACTGGCTGGCCGGCAGCAGGACGTGATTGGCTGCTATGACGCTACCGAAGCCATCGCCATCGTCGCCAGCGCTTCCAGCAAAGAGCCCGGCACTGGAATTTGCATCCGCTGGCTGAGGCACATAGAAATGGAATCGGAACTTGCTGTGGGACCATGTATTAATCTGCTCTCCGCCGTCAATGTCGCTCTCAAGTAGCACAGTGTCCACCAGCTGGAGCCCTTCTTCGGACAGAGCCGGAACAAAGGGGACATTGAGGGGCAGGCTTACGGCTGATTGCACATAAGTTTTCACAGCCGGCCCCAAGGTGGAACGCAGCGTCTGCAAACGCCTGCAAAAATGTGGAATTCTTTTATTGGGCGACTTTGACGACATCAGGCTATACTCACTGGTCAGTGCGCTTTAGGCGAACCTCCACGTGAACAGTGTTGTTGCTGCTTAGGAAACTCATTTTGCAAACGAAGCCTTTGGCTTTAAAAAGTCGCGGGAACAAAGAAATTATAAATAGTATAGATTAGAGATGGAAAAAAGTTCCGGCAAAGCAACGCAGCACTATCGATACTAACGATGCTTTGAACTATTTTTCAAAACATTCTTTTTGCATTATCGATGTTTTAACGTAACGTAACATTTTTTAAGTTATAATTTTTAATATTAAAATCATAAAATATTACACAATGAAAGGTGATTCTTTTGTTAAAAACATTCGATATCGATATATCGATATCTTGTAGTATATACGTAAGAGCGGTGCTAAGCTTTGCTGGAATACTGGGATTTTACGTTAAACTATTATAACCAAGGTTTTAAACCATGGTTAGGAACTGTGCTTTTGCACTACTTTTTAAAAGTTGAAAAATTTTAATTTTTTGATGTTTACATTTTTCCTTATTACTGAATTCGGAACTACAATAATGTTTTCAAGAACATTATGCACTTTTCTAATAATTAATGTTCTAGTTATTAAATCACTACTACTAGAAAACATTGCAGCATTAAAAAAATCAGTAACTATTGGAAAATTTAATTGTTTCCTTTAAAAATATATTACCGGCCTTTTCCTGATAGTAGATGTATTGTCGAAATCTAAATCTAAATCTTTCGAAATCATTATAAAAAATAAAATTTTATATAATATTAAGACAATTAGTGCTTTTGTGAAATGCTTCTCTTTTGTTTATTACTTTAAAAATAGACGGCACACTCTAGATGTCCGCCCAAAAAAAAACCCTTCTAATCATCCTCGACGACGACCAAGATGTCCCGGAAACAGAAGGGCGTGAAGGGGTAACCGGCTCCCTCGTAGAACTTGCTCATGAACTCCACCCAGTGCAGACGCAGGGTATGCAGGAAGGCGGAGAGACCCTCCATCATCACCATGATCGCGATGGTGAAGAACTCCCAGACGGCAAAGATTATGAAAATCCAGATGCAACCAGTATAGCCTGTGGTCTGCAGACCCATCGCTAGCACCATGGTCCACAACACCTCCGAGAGCTCTGCAATGTATGCGAACCCAGATTAATAGCGAATACCTAAAGGAATCAGAAGGAATACGTACGGGCATGGGCCAGGGACAGAGCCCAGAGACGCAGATAGGAGGCCGTGTGCGAGATGGTACTCAGGATATACTCGATGGTGTGAATGGCCTGGTGGATCCAGACCTCGCTCATTGGCTCGTCATCCTCGCTGTGTCCACCCGACTCGTGAGCCTCGGCCACTTCCGTAATGATGATCTCCTTGCCGGTGGTAATCTCAATCTTCTCCACGATCGCATCCTCCACGGGTGCAACGGGCTGCAGGAAGAAGCAGGATAAGGACACCTCTTGTCAACCGCAAGCTAGTTCAGACTCACCCTGTTGCGTCGCTTGAACTTAATATAGAGCGGCTTGCCGAGCAGGATCCAAGGGATGCAGATAAGCGCGATCACGAGGAATATAGTCTCCAGCTGGCGCTGGATGGGGAACATGCTGGCCTCGCAGCCCGGCGTGGCTGTCTCCGTCTTGAAGAGCACCATGTCGATGAACATGATCAGGACCGAGGGCGCACAACCGGGGGAATCGGCCAGGACATCGCTGGTGGGGCTGTACTTGACCCACTTGTAGAACATCATGAAGCACATATAGCCGAACATGAGCAGCAGGAACAGGACCTGCGGCACGAACTGCAGGATGATGTAGGCGTACTTCTTGAAGAACACAAAGTTCTCCACGGACATGCACACGCCGAACACCATGTGCAGCACGCCGAAGATGATCGATAGCTTCATCTTGTAGGTGTTCAGGAAGATGATCTTGTTGGAGGCCGACTGCCAGACCGGATCGATGCCCATGGGATAGACACCGCGCGCGGCCACCGTGGGATTGAGTTGGAGGGTTGGATTGGTCAGGACAGTGGTCCGATTGTAGACATTGACCCAGCGAGTGCCGAACACGTTGATGGACTTGGAGAAGATGTCGTTGTAGTGGAAGCCCGTATACATGGCGAACAGACCCATCAGCATGATGATGTAGCGACCGGCAAAGAAGATGGTCCAGATCTCGCCACCCCGCTTCTTGCTCAGCCGCTTCTCGTCCAGAACCATCCACAGGCCCAAGAGGAAGAGGATCGTGCCGTGTCCCATGTCGCCGAACATCACGGCGAACAGGAAGGGGAAGGTGATGCAAGTGTACAGGCCGGGATTCACCTCGCGGTAGCCGGCGATTCCGTAGGCATCAATCAGGTTCTGGAAACCGCGAGTGAACTTGTTCGTCCTGAAGTAGGTCGGCGGCTCCTTCTTGGTGTCCAGCACGTTGATGAACGAGGGCACCGTGCTGCCAACACAGGCTGATCCCGCGGCCAGGGCCACCTCCACCTGCTCCAGCTCCCTCTTCGGCACCCAGCCCTCTCCAATTAGGCATTTGCTACCCAGGTCCACGTTGAACAGATTGAGCGTGTGGTAGATGGCCTTCATCTTCTTGATCATGGCCGACCATTTGGGCAGCTGCTTGAGGGCCGCCTGGAGCACGCAGGTCCTGTGGTCGCTCGTCTGGTTGATGATCGCCTGGAGATCCTCCAGGCGGGTCTTCACATTCTTCACCATCTCCTGGCGCTCGGAGTGCGAGCTGGGACAGGGGTACATGTGGGCGTGGAAGCCGGTGCACACCTTGCGGATCCTGCCCTGCAGCTGATCGCCCTGGAAGAAGACCACGAAGACACTCTTGTGCAGGACGCTGCCGGTCTTGGGATCCGTCAGGGGAACGTCCACCTCGCAGCGGCGCACAAAGACATTGCCGCGTGAGATGCGCCACAGCATCCGCTCGAAGGCGTACTCCCGCTCCCTGCTGATCACTCCGGCGACGAAGCCCAGGCGGCCATTGGACTGCTCGGGGTCCCGATGTGTTCCCTTCTTGTTCAAGTCAAAGTTGTGGGACTCCTGGTCCGAGAAGAACTGATCGGTGCGCTCCAGCACTTGGATCATTTCGGTCAGCTCCAGGTAGCTCGTCTGCAGGTTCACATTGTTGGCAGCCAGCTCCATGATCTCCGTCTCGGTCTTCTCGAGGTGCGTCTCCAGATCGATTATCTCGCGAGGCTGGGGCGCCGGCGGAAAGTCGTCGATGAGGTCGAGCACCTTGTGACCCTCCTTGGCCAGTTCGGAGGTTACGTAACGGATTCGCCGCTCGAGCTCATCGCAGCGCCTTACCTCGCCGACGAACTTGCGCTGTTGGGCATTGATCTTTGCGTTCATCTTTATGGGGGATAAAAAAGGATAAATTTTATGGAAAATTTATCATAAAAAAGTCCTTTCTCCCCCCTTTCCCTTTTAACTTACGTCACGGAACTGCACACATCCCACTTCGCCCAGTGCGGCAATTGTATCGTAGGCTGCCTCCGGCTGCAGATACATCTGCACCAAGGACATCACCTCGCTGCGGAAGATGCTGTTGCTCTCCTGATTGGAGCCGCAGCTCCACCACTTCGACATGTTCTTTGATCCTGTTGCTCCTTCAACTTGCTAATAAAATTCCAGAGTTCGGCTCCGCACATTCGGAGCGCTGCTGACGGACGACTGATCGGTCTGGTCAAGTGACTTGGACGAGGAAGGCTAGCTGGCTGACCCACGAGCACCTTCTTACGCGGCTTATCAGTCTGCCTTGGATAAATATTTGGGGAACTTCTATGCCATCCATCAATGTGATGGAATGAATGTCCATTTCCCCGGTTGCTTCTGCTCCTCCCTTCCAAGCATTTCGCTTATCAACAGATAGTTTTCAGTCGTTTGGAATTAAAAACCAATTGCTAGACAATTACAAACTGATTTCCAGGGCAGCTCTAGGTACTTACTGTATGAAATGTGTACCTAGATATCAGAGTATATACAGTGGGGACCTGTAGTAAGGTAAGAACTGTACCGCAGACTAAATTATTCCCCAAATGAATCGACCTTTTTTCTGTTCTCTTCTTTGCTGTATATTTATTCATTACAATTAATTTACTTGTATAAGTTATTTATTTATAACAATGAATATCAAATTATTGCTTTTGAAACAGTTTTTTTGAGAATACTAGGCACAACTCCGGGCTGGGAGGAGGAATACTTTTGGACAACAAATGGAATACAAAACGGGGAGGATACAAAAATGTGGGAAGAGCACCACAATACTGACGATATCCGAGAAGGGAATAAACAAAACAAAAACATTTAACAAACAATTCAAAACATATCTGTGGGCAAAGCTCGCTGGATAATTGTATACATATTTTCATGATTTGAGCACACGGGAGAGCTCTCTACTCCTCTTCCTCGCCGTCCAGGATGGCCTTGAAGCTGAAGGGCTGGAAGGCATAGCCCAGGCCCTCGTAGAACTTGCTCATGAACTCCACCCAGTGCAGACGCAGAGTGTGCAGGAAGGCGGAGAGACCCTCCATCAGGACCAGGATGGCCAAAGTGAACAGGCACCAAGCGCCGAAGATGAGGAATAGACCGATGGCGCCGCCCACTCCGGACATCTTCAGACCCAGCGACAACACCATGTTCCACAGCACCTCGGAGAGCTCTGCAATGCACAGGGGATTAATAGAGTTCCACCTAACAGCACCTAACAGGAACACTTACGGGCATGGGCCAGGGACAGAGCCCAGAGACGCAGATAGGAGGCCGTGTGCGAGATGGTACTGAGCACATATTCGATGGTGTGGATGGCCTGGTGGATATAGACCTCGCTCATCGGCTCATCCTCGTGACCGTGGGCGCCTCCTGCGTTCTCCTCGTTGCCAGAGAAGCCCGTGGGCAGTGGGGTCTCGCCCTCAGCAAGTTCCATGTTGCCGGTCAGCTGGCCATTGTGCTTGGCCTGTTAGGGAGATAGGAATAGCAAGTTAAGAGGATCGCATCACAGAGTTAAGAAAGACTTACATGAGCGTTGTTCTTGCGGGTGAATTTAATGTACAGAGGCTTGCCCAGCAGCATCCAGGGAATGCAGACCAGGCCGATGAGCACGAAGGCCTTCTGCAGCTCCGGCTGCGACTCGAACATGAACTCGTCGCATCCCTTGGGCGGTGGTGTGTTCTTGAACAGCATCATGTTGATGAACATGATCAGGACGGACGGAGCACAGCCGGGTGTCTCGGGCTGGAAGTCTGTCTTGGCATTGTAGCTAACCCACTTGAAGAACCTTTTAACAAGAAAATTATAATTAAATTCAGAAACTATATGCACGAAGTATCCGATCCTACTCACATCATGAACACCATGTAGCCGAAGAGCAGCAGCAGGAACAGGATCTGGGGCACAAACTCCAGGAAGATGGAAGCGTAGCGCTTGAAGTGGGTGAAGTTAACCACGGACATGCACACGCCGAACACCATGTGCAGCACGCCAAAGATGATCGAGAGCTTCATCTTGAAGCTGTTCAGGAAGATGATCTTGTTGTCGGCCAACTGCCACACGGGATCCAAGCCGAAGGGATAGACGCCATTGGCGGAGCTATTGGGCGGCATCTGCAGGCTGGGATTGCTCAGGACCGTGGAGCTGTTGTAGTTGTTGCTCCAGCGCGATCCGAAAATGTTCATCGACTTGGAGAAGATATCGTTGTAGACCAATCCGGTGTAGCAGGCAAACAGACCCATGAGCAGAATGATGTAGCGACCGCCGAAGAAGATGTTCCAGATCTCGCCACCATTACGGATACGGGACAGCTTCCTTTCGGAGAGAACCATCCAGGCGCCGAAGAGAACCAGAATGAGGCCGTGGCCCAAATCACCGAACATCACGGCGAACAGGAAGGGGAAGGTGATGCAGGTGTACAGAGCGGGGTTGCACTCCCTGTAGGAGGCCACACCGTAGGCATCGATCAGGTTCTGGAATCCGCGAGTGAACTTGTTGGTCCTGTTGAAGGTCGGCGGCTGTTCGTTGGTATCAATCACGTTGAGGAATGAGGGAATGGTGCTGCCCACAGCAGCGGATCCGTCGGAGAGGGCCTTCTGGACGATGGGCAGGTCCTTGGTGGGCACCCAGCACTCTCCGATCAGGCACTTCTTAGTCACATCCATGTTGAACAGATTGAGCGTGTGGTAAATGGCCTTCATCTTCTTGACCATGATCGACCACGAGGGCAGGTTCTTGGACACGGTGGCCAGGACCCGGCTGCGGTGATCCTCCGTCTGGCTGAGGACGAGCTTCAGATCCTCCAGGCGAGTGCGCACGTTGCGCACCATCTCCTCGCGCTCGTTGTGCGAGCTGGGACAGGGATAGAGCGAGGCGTGGAAGCCAGTGCACACCTTTTTGATGCGGTTCTTCAGCTGCTCGCCCTGGAAGAAGGCCACGAAGACGGTCTTGTAGATGGGATGGCCAGTAGCCGGATCATTCAGGGGCTCATCCAGATCGGATCGCTTGAGGAAGACATTGCCGCGCGAAATGCGCCACAACATCCTTTCGAAGGCGAACACGCGCTCGCGATTGATCACGCCGGCAACAAAGCCAAGTCGGCCACGATGCTGGGCGGTGGCCTCATCCACGCCACCAGCCCGGTTGGTGGAGTCAAGATTGAGCACCTCCTGGTCCGAGAAGAAGCCCTGGGTGTTCTCCAGCACCTTGCGCAGCTCCGTGAGCTCAAGATAGTTGGACTTCATGTTCACCTCGTTCTGGGCCAGCTCGATCATCTCCGACTCGGTCTTCTCGAGGTGAGCCTCCAGATCGATGATCTCGCGTGGGTTCGGCGCCCGCGGAATGTCATCCTGGATGTCCGGCAGCACGATGCCGTCCTTCTTGATCTCCGTCTCGATATAGCGGATCTTGCGCTCCAGCTCATCGCAGCGACGCACCTCGGTGACGAACTTCCGCTGGAAGGCGTTGACGTTCACGTTCAGCTGCAGAGAGGATCTTCGGTGAGTAATGGCGCCAACAGGCAACTACAATCCATACTTACGTCGCGGAACTGCACACAGCCGGTTTCGCCCAGCTCAGACACCGAGGTGTACGCGGCCTCCGGCTGAATGAACATCTGGCAGAGTGCCATTTCCTCACTTCGGAACATGTCCCCCATCTTGGCGACTGCTTACGTTCCCTGTGACGAAAGGGGAGGGAAAAGGGGATTAGTTTCAACATTCCGCAGACGTGCAATTAAAATAAAGAATAGCGACCACGATTTGTTTTTCGCCATCGTTTTGGCTTTGGTCTCTGGTCAGGAGAGGAAATATGCGATAAACAATAGTTTCACTTGGCCAAAAAATAATGCAGAATTAACTACAAATCATAATATTTATAATATTGTCATATATAAAAAGAAAAGATCTGATCAGGGCTCTGAGAAATCTTGTCCCAGAAGCTGTTCCTTGCTTTTTCCTCTTTAACATTCAACAACACAAATCTCCTAAATACAACAATATAATTAATAAATAAACTGTGTTGTCTTTTTAGATTTTTAAACCTTATTTCTCTCAGTGCACCTTCGCCCCCTATTCAACCCGACATATTTATGTACAAAATTTTGCTGGCTTGCTCTGCAAATGATTCTATTTATTTATTTGTCTTTCATTTGTTTTTCTTTGGTGTGGAAAGGCAATCACTCTATTTTCAGCTCCATATGGCTCTCGGACCTGGCGGGTCTTTCATCACAACCAGAGAATCGAACCCAGGAGAGTCCATATACTAAACCCAAACAACATTTGACTTTTCAATTACAACACCCAGTCACGTTTCAAATGAATTTAACAGCGAAATCACGTAACTCCAAACGGATTATTGAGTTTAAAAATATTTTAGACTGGTTGAGCTGCTTTGTTTTGGTTTCAAGGTGAAGGAATCGTACATTTAACTGAATTCTAATTAGAAACTAAGAAAGCTAACTAAAGAATCTAAAGATCTTGCTGCAAGACCCAAAGGTATTATTTTGACCAAGGTCAACGGAAGTAAAAATGCGATCAAAAATAAAATTGTGTTATGATATGTGCATATAAAAACAGTTCCAATTCTCAGAATCTACCGATTTATGATGCAAATATAAACACAGTCATAAAGATTAGTTCAACAGAAAGTCAAATTCAATGTTGATAGATTTCCTTCCTGCCAGATTGCATGACGGTATTTCAAGTTGCTATTTCGGGAAATCTTATAAGCATATCTTAGGTTTTCTTTTGTAATATCAAGTTGGGTAAGAATGTCGCTTAGCGTTCCCAAAATGTCACTTTCTGAAGTACATACGGCTTTATTTTTTCAGTGCAATCTTAACTTATTTACCAGAGTTATCTCGATACTGCTGCAATATTGTTTACAGCCGTAAGTACGAAGAGAACCTCTTATCGCTGCGTCAACCCAAAATGCACTGGCACTTCCTCAAGAAAACTTAACCCCACAAAACATATGGGGGCTCTTAACATAAATTATGATTATGGCAAATTAACTGATAATTGTCAGTTTATCAGGGACTGTCAGTCAGGCCAGGCAGGCCCGCCATGTGCAAATAGAGCCGACTTCTCCCAAAAAATCGGTTGGAACTCAGATAATGCAAGTAATGTTTGACTTAATTGGGTCGCCTCCGCACTGACGCATCCGAGGACGGGTCGTCAGAAAGGTGGGCGAGGTCCTGGGCAGGGCAGCAGTATTAGCAGTCCGTAGTCCGCCGTCTGGTGGTGGTGTCTGCACTCGAGAGCATTTTCGCCATTTCGCAGTGTACACACAGACGACATCAAGGTTTGCTGTGACATCATCGGCCGAACAGTCAACGACACGGCGACGTCAGGCTCGCACATTATCGAACTTTAATGGTCCCCCGGACTACATATGGTCCCTGTTCCCTGTCCCCCCGCCCTGTATCCGAATCCCGTCCGGATTCCCATTCCCCCAGCAGGAGAGAAGAATTAGCTTTTGCTTTTCGCGGTACATATAAAACGTATGATGTTTTATATGTAGGACACATATTTATGCAGAAATTGTGTGCACTGAAAACATTAGGAATATAATTTATTCAGTATAAAAGTGTAATTTATTCCGTCAACCTTTCTTACAGAGTAACTAGCATTTAATTAATAGTATTGGTCTCTATTTTCCAGAAGTCAAATTGTAGCCTAAAAAACACATTTCTATTAATTCTTTTTCGTAATTAAAAGTGTCCACACAAAAGTTATATAGAAATCTGGATCTCAACAGCTTAGCATACAAAAAAAAACTTTGATAAGCTTTGAATGACGGTTCGTTATATATTTTTATACATAAAACCCCACTTATAAAAATAATTCATTTCGAGGCTTTTTCTTAAATAATTTTTAAAACATTCTCAAGGTTTACCCTTTACTAATGATTTCTATAATTATTTTATCTTCAATTTGGGAACGTTCTTTTAAATCACTATTTCGATATTTGCGATACAAGTAGTTCCTGTTCTAATTAAAACCTCATTATATAATATATTAAAATAATTATTAATTTTACGACATTGCTAATTATCTCGCTGTGTAGGGGCGTTCGAGTCATTTGTAAAACAGCAATAAAATAACAAAACCATGGCCCAGACAATTGGCCAGTTGCCAAAGACACGGGACGTCATGGATATTCACGAAAAAGCTATCCCAACCATCAGCTCTTTTAGATCCATCAATCACATGACATGACCACTAATATCTCTCCTGCATTAGCCAGAGTCGGATTGGAGTTCCCCCCATGACTTATGCTATCGAGTTCCCGGTCGGAATGGGATCCACTTGATGCTCCTCGCAAAGCCTGTTGCTTTGCCCTGCCTGACCGGCATATCTTTGGCTCGGTTTCAGTATTTTCGCTTACTTCGACACTTTTATCAGGCCAACTTGAACAAATATATACAAGAGTGTGCGCTGGCTGGCACTTTGTTGGTTTTTTCTGGGCCTTTGGCCGGTTGTCGCCAGTTTGCTAAAAATAGCAGGGTCATGAAATTCGCAGCCTTAATTGCTCTTATTATTAATTACGAATACGCGTCCAGTTGTCGGGTCATTAAAGATCGTTTTCGAATGTTTGCCAGTTCAATTGTTTGTAGTTTTTATAGCTACATTAGTCTAGTATTGGCGGGTGCCGAAAAAGAACCGTAGGAGGCGTATCCATATAGACTATGTTCCAATAAAACGAGCGGCTACTTGTTAATTTTTACAATGCCATTTTGTGCATTTTAAACTACTTTATAGACGATTAACAGTCTTACACCTTGTGCACATTCAATGAGTGTGAAGGAGTGTGATCTTTGAGGCTTAAGTTCCAGATTTTATGTTATATACATAGATTAGGTTTTAATAAACTTTTTGGTAACTGTAACCGTAAGGTCTAACTACTGCAATTTAAGAGTACCTACTCCACTGTATTATTAAAAAGTGGGACTTGAGTGAATTTCCTTATATAAATTTCCTATTGTACAGTATTTATAATTAAATTGCACGTTGATTAATATTTAATCAAAAGGGCGGGGTGCTTGCTTAGAAGGTTTTTTCGCTTCAAGGCGGAAATCACCACAGCTCGGACACGAACCCTGTCAGTAGTTAGCAATACGATATCAGGCTATTATATAGCCATATGTGTTGATATGCATGTATGTATATATGCATTTGTAGGTACTCCTATACACAATCGTTGCTTATAAACACAGTATCCAGACGAGGACACACAAAGCACTGTATTTGTAAATATTTATTCATTTCTCTTGAATTAATTGGCAATTTTTTTGTAACTCGATGATTGGAAAACAGGTATTATTATTTCAATCAAACTCGCCTGCTCAAGTGCTGCTTTCGTTTTAATAAATTCAATTCACTGAAAACTGGTATTTCGAATCCACAATTGCCCAATATCGCTCGCTCACACGCACAGTTCGAACACGAAAAAAACACTGAAAACGTTGAAAACACCGAGGCGGCGAAACAGCTGCGCTAACTGTAAACCAGTTCAACTTCAAAACAACAACTAGGCGCTAAGCGACGTCGTAGCCATTGCCGTTTGCTATCCGCCTCTCGCCTCTTTCCTTCCTCTCTCTGTTCGCTCCTCTTCGCTGGTCATTTTCGTGAGTGGACTCTAGCCTTGCGTGCGTGTGTGTGGGTGGAAACCACCTCCACATACAGTTAGACTTTTATAATAACTAATATTTAATAGTAGTTGATCTCACTTGCTTTCCTATGAACATTAATTGAAGCGGATACTTAATTTTATTTTCAAGTACGTAAGACCAAAAGTCACGTTATTTTTTCCGAAGAAGCCAAAAAGTAGGCTATGTTCTTTTTTTCAAAGAGGAACAAGAGATTTTAAATAAAGAACTTTGAAACAGAGCACAATTGAGAGAGAGAGAGAATTGTGAGTTATTAAAAATTTATTTTTTTAATATTTTTGAAGTTTTATTTGTAATTCTTAATGATTGTCCACTAATAGTTCGAGTTACTGAAGCTCCACTGTAACTAAATGCAGCTGTTGTTGTTGCTCCTGTCTCACACACGCGAGTTGTGGGTGAGCCTTAATCACATTTAATCGACGAAGAGGGGCACAGAGAGGGAGATATATGTAGATAGAGAGTGGTGACATTGACAAACCCCCCTTAATGGGAGCGGAACTACGCCCATGTGCTGATATCGCTACGCTTCGAAATTTCGTTCACTTTTCGCTCTGTTTTGTTTGTTTCTCTCTATCTTTCCTCTCCCATTTGCGACGCTCTCTTGCTGCTATTTGTTGTTAATTCAAATACGAATATAACTTCTACTTTTTATTGAGAGCGTTCGTTTTTATGACAATTCCATTTTTTCCCTCCGCGAGTAATTAAGACTGCCTTATGTATGCATGTACATACATTGTATATAATTTCTACATGTGTGAATCCACATACAAAGACGATCGGGAGAAGAGACGTCCAGGCCCACACTCATATTTATTAACACCAATTGTCAATTCAATTGATTTTCCAAAACTACTTTTGTGCGAGCAAAGTAAGGAAGACTTCTACAGCTCTCCCGTTGCGTCACAAATCCCAATTATGCCCATATGGCACAGACTTATCTGAAAGGTAATTAGTGACAGGGAACTAAAAATAATGGGAGCTGTAAAACAGAAGCGCGAACCCATAAACTTTCTGATGTTAAACACATGGCCATTAACCGATTTATGTATAGCTCAACCTTACCTAAGTTACACAAACCCAATATTTTAATTTTTTTAGAACAATCCATAGTGACCTAATATTTTTAAAAGTGAAATATAGATGAACTTATTGTACGTTATTGATAGAGCTACAAAAACCTTATTCATAGTGAAATATATGTTCTTCAAAGGCTTCAAAGCTCATTAAGAATATTTCGATTGCAATCCAAGTGGTCGCCTAATGCCGATAAGCTTTGGACTGAGGAGTTACGCAACTGGAGATCAGGGACTCGAGTGCGGGGCTTTATAAGGCTTATTTGCACTCGTACTTGAGATTCTGGGATTTCCTGATTTCTCGAACGTTCAGATTTTCCATTCATAAACAGGGTCTGCAGCTAGTGCTGCTGCTGCTGATGGCTAATCAGCAAAAGTTGATTGATCGATGGGAAGTGCGACGACGGGGAATTTATAGAGTGATCCATAAATCATAATCGACGGGTATTTATTGAGTGCTATTACTCGAAGCTATATTGAAGTGCTCGATCGAGCCCAGCTTTTCTCTGTTTTCTGTTCTAGCAGAAGATTCTTCTAGGCCAGCCACAAGCCCCGGAGATCACATGATACCCGTATTATTTGATTGCATAAAACTCGAAAACTCGCGACTCTGTGGGAGAGCGCGACTCACAGATATTCATACATACAAATGCTGGGGCAGTATCTGTGTGCTCGACCAACACTCACACTGCCGCAATATGACACGCACGACGACGACCACGACGTATCTCAGAGATACTCGCGGGCTCCAGACAGAGACGGAGCTAGCGCGCTCTGACTTTACCTGTGACTTCGGGCAGGTGGGAGCGCCGTTTGCACAATGGGTCCCATGACAGGCGAGGTGACCCCTCCCCGCTGACTAACTGACTGACTAACTAGCTAGTTACTAGCACTCACTGGGCAACGTCACGTGCCGAAATGCAGGCTCTGCTGCTGGAGCACGTGCTCTGCGAGATGCTTTTGCATCTTTTGCGATCGAAAATCGGTGACACACTTTCTTGCTTCGGCGCAGGAGAGCGAGAGATCGATCACCTTGAACCCACTGGGGTTAGTCGAGTTTTGCCTGGGATTCGCTTACCTTCGCAGCTCCGAAAACGCTTTAGAATGTCAAAGACACCACAGATTCGATTCCCCGCGAGTACGAGCGATAAATTTAGAACTTGTTTGTTGCCGACCGAGAGTATCTGACTGAGTGCCTGAGTGTATCTGTATCTCAAGCGGAGCGCACGTCTGCTCACCGCCAGCGATCGACTGCGTTTAAATTTGGCACTCGCCGCTGGACGAGAAACCGCTCGCCAGTCGGCTCTCTGCCGCCGCCGCCTCTCTATAAAACTCACACAGTTGCTATATCTTCGGATCGGGCGGGCATGCCATGTCGGCCATGTATGATCAGGGAGGCAGCACAACAGGGGTCGTTATCAGGAATCAAAAATCGACAAATACCCGCACTGAACTCAAAAAAAAAAAAAAACTCTTCAAGTACTACACTTGTACATATGTACGGTCCGCATTGCGTAGCCACTAGCCACGGCCTCTATCAATTTAAATTAATAACGCTTCAGCCGAGTAATTCCCTGTTCCAGATAAGACAACCTGATATTGATAGCTGTTTGTTTTGGTTTTGTCAGCCTTTATAAATCGCCCCTCGTGTCGGACCTAGCAACTGTCAGGGGGGGTGCACGGGTGCAAAGGGGTGTGGGTAAAATTGGTAGTTGATAAATTTATACCACCCTTTCTATTTATGGGCAACCTCTTGACTTTTGATTTAACGGCTGTCTCCTGTTGCCAAAACAATAGAACAGCCCAATTGTTTCTCGGAAGTGTTTAAACCTTTGAAGTCAATTGATCATAAAAAATATACTTTTCCAAGAAGACCATAAAGTTCTTGAAACTTTGTTTAAAAATTGAGAACTTAAAATTGTTGTATTTGTCTATAAAAACAAATCTTATCAATTGGTTTTCTTGGCATTTTGTTAATGTATTTGTTGTTTGTTTTTTATTTTTTTAATTTAACCTTTTCTATCGTTTATATAATTTTTTTTTTAATTTTGAATAAACCTATATTTTTCTACAAAATCTCATAATTATAAGAGTTCAAACCTGTATTTTTTAAACCCAAATTAATAACGGTTGCGATTGTGTGAAAATCTTCGATACTTCCAAAAGAACATCGATGTTTTTCCACCTCTAATTTATCAGGGAAACGCTATGCGTTAGTTCTTTACCACAAGGCGTTATGGCTTTCTTTTTGATGTGTCATAACGGTCACACGCTGCCTTTGTTTTTATTTTGCTTTTTGAAACCTTACCAAAATCGCATTTAATTTCATCTAAAAACTCACCCAAAGTCATGTCCAACGCCGGCTACCGCCAACTGCCCAGCGGCGGCGACTACGATAGCCGCCAAGCGCAGCTGTCGGCCAGCATGAACGATGTACTGCAACGCACGACGGAGAGCATCCAGAGATCCAACCAGATTGCCATTGAAACAGAGAACATGGGAGTGGAGGTGAGATTATCATAAACGGAAATTGGCTGCTTGTCTACAAGTGCTTACATTCCAACAGGTGCTGGGTGAACTGGGCGAGCAAAGGGAGTCCCTGTTGCGCACTACTCGGCGCCTGGAGGACGCCGATCAGGATTTGTCCAAGTCCCGTGCCATCATTCGGAAACTGAGCAGGGAGGTGCTCTACAACAAGATCATTCTGATACTCATCATCCTGCTGGAGGTGGGCATTCTCATCGGTCTTTTGGTGCTCAAGTTTGCTCATCTGTGAGCTGCAACGTCTGTATTCCAAAGTTATAGCCACGAATTATCGATGGACAATTTTTATGTTTCAAATTGTTATGTCTACACTATGCCTTAGCCACTAACTTTAAGATATATATATCAAGAGTATATTGTATGTGTACAAAATGGTAATAAAAGAGAAAGTACTCATTATTTGAAGTGGAATATCATTAGAATAGTTAAGAATTTGCATTAATTTGCTCAACAAATCAAAGCTTACAAGTTCCAACCAATTATAACTTACTTAATTCAGTAAATCAAAGAAACTCACATTCACTTTGCAGGTTAATGCATCTAGAAGTGCTTGATTATGTTTATTCATGTTCGCTAATAACGTCAATGCCTTAGACACCTATAATATGTAAATGTTATGTATGGTAGTAAAACACAGATAAAATACGAATTGGACTTCGGAAGCCCAGCGCCCAATCCCCACGCAAATATGTTATAACAATGATAATGTAGTACATGCCAGCACTTGATGATGTGCCGCGACTATTTGGCAAAAAGCAACAGTAGTTACACTCAGGGTGGACATCTAGAACATCTTGAACAATGTCTGTTTGCATAATACTTGATCTAACGTTTAACGACTACACACATAAGTAGAGGCATCTCTAGCGGATGCTCTGTTCGAGAGATGTTTGTTTTGCGTGTTGAGGGGTTGTCTGCTCATCCTGCTTGTTCTTCTTTGGAAGCAGCTCCCCCTTTTAACCGCCTTCAATTGTCCTTCGGCAGGACGATGGACCAGCCAAAGACGCGACGATCGAAGCCACAAGAGAAGAGGTCGCAGTCGAGCAGTGGCTCCTCCGCCCAGGCCACCGAGGACACCATCCGCCGATGACCCTGGCGACTAGTGCGGGGCAGTCTGGCCACCCTTTGTCCATTCAAATCGAAGAGCCGGATTTGGCGATTGTCATGTGGTATTGCGATGATTCCACCGCTGGAAACAGCCAGGCGGTTAACCGAGGAATCCGTCCGAATCGTGGCCAAGGCCGAGCGCATATTGCGCAGCTCCCACACCTTGATGGTGCGGTCATCCGACCCGGACACCACTTTGTCATCCCGCGCAAACACACTCGAGGTAACCGTTTCCGTGTGCCCCTGAAACACGGACACCGCCGGAATGGCCTCCCGGAAGTCCCACAGCCGGAACGTGGTATCCCTGGAGGCGGTCACTACCAAGCGCTGTGTGGGATGCGCCGAAACGTGTGTCAGCTCATGGTCGTGTCCCGTCAACGGTTGCAGAGGCTGGCCGGTTTCTACGTCCCACAGTATAGCGGTCCTGTCCCAACTGCCAGTGATGATCTGGTCCATGGAGGAGAGCCAGTCGGCGGCCACAACAACGGACAGGTGGCCACCGGGGCCCGTAAACTCGCACAAAGGTGTGCGCAAGGTATCCACGCGATCGCGGTCCTCTACCTGCTCATCGCTGTCATCCAGCTCCTCCTCCGACGAATGACCCTTCCTGTGGGACAAAGGGAAAGTTAACTGATAACCTACATAAGTCTCTCTTTTGACACTTACTTGGACACCTCCCAGTTGACGGCCGCCTGCCAGATGTGGGCTGTTCCGTCCCCGCTTCCGGTGAGCACAAGATCCCTTTGCTTGTGGAATTTTATGGAGTTGACAGAGCCGGCATGCCCTTGGTATTGCAGCAAACATCTTGCACTCTCCACACCCCAGATGCAGGCTGTATGATCGGCGGAAGCGGTGCCTATAATGGGCTGTCCCGCCTTTGCAGCCACCTGCCAAATCCCATCTTTATGTCCACCAAACTCTCGCACCACGGTGCTGACCACTGTTGGGGCCTTAAAGCTGGACACAATGCGGCTCGTCTGGGCCTTGATCTTGTTGCTGGCCTTCGCCTTGCTTCCACCGGTGGCGCTGCTCAGCTTGGCCTTCAAGCTCTTGTGTGTGCTGGAAGCGGCTGCCAGGAAGCTGGCGCCCACTTCATCCGTTTGGGCGGCGGGAGTGGCCAAAGCGGAGGAGGAAGATGGAGCGCTCAGGACTGCTCCTGCAGTAGATCGCGGCTCTTGCTGCACAGCGGACTCCTTAGCGGCGGTGGCAATGTCTAGTTTATCCTGCACTGTAATTAATTAGAAATAGGAATTTTGTGGTTGTTATTATGTACTATGGATCCCATAACACTCACAGCTCTGATTCTCCAGGTAAAGTTGTTCGAACTCCCGCTCGATCTGGGCGAACAGGAAGTGGAGGCGTGCCCGAAAGGGAGCATCCTCCGGCACGCTGGTCACATCCTCCGTCAAGCTTGTGAGGCGGACAGCCCGCGTCTTGGTCGCCTTCATCTTCTGTTTGTTTGTGCTTCTTTGTGTATCTCTCGCAAGCGATTCGCTGCTGGCCGTTGTAGATTTCCGTTTCCTGTCGCTGGGCGCACAATAGAATCCAATTAGCGGTCACGGGGTTGCGAGTTAGCCCTGGCTGGCGCGTTATTGATCCATTTTCGCCTGGTTGCGACGGATTTGCTGTTTTTGCTGCCCGCCTGCACTTGGTTTTCGCAATGATAATAAATGTTAACGGAAGGGGTGAGCGGGGGGAGCTGAGCTGAACAGCTGGCGGCGATGTGTGTATCCAATCGGTGGCTATCGATATACAGTTATCGGCTATTGATGCACTGAGAGAAACTGGGACATTTAAAGCTTTTGACTTTTGACATATATTTAAGCTCGAAAGAATTGTTCATGTCTAACCAAAATTTCCAAAAAACCATTATTAATATGATTTTATAAAGATTACAATTTAAATGAAGATTTTAATGTTGATTAAGTCTATGGCTAAAATATCTTTTAAACTCTGAGTTTATCGAATCGACAAGTGTCGTAGCTTCACAAGCAGTTGTCTAACACTGTCTAAGCAAAACAGCTGTTGAGCCGGTTTGTCAACTACTTTGAACAGGGAAAATGGGTGATTTTTAACAAAGTTGGCCACCATTTTAAGTGAAATCGGAACAGCTGTCGCCGCCTCGCCGGTCGCCCCGTTAGTTTTCCCGTTCCGATAGCGCACCGTCTTACAATTGCACCGCCGCTGCAGTCGAACCGGTTTGTCGCCTCTCGATTTTTCGGTGCCTCCTTCCCGCATTCAGTCCGCAGCTCCCAGCTGACCCGCAGTCTCGCTTTATCCAGTCTGCTGCGTGGGCCAACGAACTCGCAATTAAATTCGGTGCTGCTGCTGCCCCCAACCCCCAACAGTTTCAATAAATCCGCTCGATTCGCCAGTGCCTGTGAGAATGAAGAACGTATTGGATGTCATGGCGTTGCAGCAGCACGTGGATTCGGGCATAAAGCCCATTGACTATAGGTGAGTGGAGACGGTGATGGCTGGTTGACTCCATTTAATAAGCTTGAATCTCCGCCAGGAAGCTGAACAAGCCTGGACTGGTGCCCCTGTACATCTTCGAGTGCGCCGCCAAGCTGAAGATGAAGCCCCTGACGGCGGCCTGTGCGGCAATTGTGTTCCATCGCTTCTTCCGGGAGGTAAAGGCCAGTGACTACGATGAGTTCGTGAGTATTTGGTCCCCTTGAAAGTGTAACGCATCTTACAGATAATATCCCCCAATTTAAACAGCTAATTGCCGCCTCTTCGCTGTACCTGGCTGGCAAGATCAAGGACGACGACTGCGTGAAGATACGCGATGTGATCAACGTGGCATACTGCACCCTCAACAGGGGCAATGATCCGCTGGATCTCAATGACGAGTACTGGTCCATGCGCGATGCCATTGTGCAGGCGGAGCTGCTCATCACACGCACCCTGGGCTTCGATCTGAACATCGACCTAGCCCACAAGGTGAGTCTGCAGCTTCTAAATACCTTAAAGATTTACTTACCCAGCTCTAAATCTCTTTTTTGCAGTACTTACTCTACTACATGAAGACCCTACAAGACTGGGTGGGCGCCGAGGTGTGGAACTCGGTGCCCATTGCCAAGGCTGCAGCCTCCTACCTGCAAGACTTCCACCACAGCGCCAACATCCTCAAGTACAAGCCCACCCATGTGGCCATCGGCTGTCTATCGCTGGCCCTGCAGACCTACGGCGTCCAAGTGCCGCTCACCGACGAGTCCGATGAGTCGGCCATGTGGTACAAGCCGCTGGTCAAGGACTTTACCCGCGAGCACCAGTGGGAGATCATCGAGAACGTGATCGAAGTCTACAAGCATGAGGCCTTCCTGAAGACCACCTAATCTCCAACCCCCTGACACTCTCAACCATTCCCATCTACACTTATTTATTTTCCTTTCGCGCCTCACATTACTTTCACTTAACGTGCTGCAAGCTCAAATAAAAGCCTATGCAATGAAAGAAAATACCTCTGCAAAATGACCTGGGTATCATTTGTGAGCAATGAGCTTAGCTCTTTTTTGTTGTAAGCTCAAATAAAAGTGTAATAAATGAAAGAAAATAAGTTTGCAAGATGACTTGTGGATTGCAATAAGCAAAAAGTGTATTGAGCTTCATTACTTTTAAAGTACAAAACTTGTATTAAGTTAGGCAATCACTTCTCAACTAGTTATTAATTTAAATATTAAATTGTTTTTGCATTTAATTTAATGACCTCAAATTATTTGAAATTGACTTTAAATTCAAAAAATACCAAATTAAAAAATTCCACTCTTGTACTAAGTCACCAAGTCCCATCTCTAGAAGTGATGGCAGCTCTGAACAGTGTTGGTAAAGGGCGGATGGCACAACAACAATGCTGTCTAATAAACAAAACATATTTTTTATACAGAACCAGAATCATTCCCAGAGCTAAAAGACAAATATGCGAAAGACATGGGTGAAGCGAGAAAACATTTACTACAAGCCCTTCTACAAGCAGAAGTCCAAGATGTTCCTGCTGCTCATCTTCCTGGTCGGCATATCCTTCATCGCCTATCAGGTGAGTCCCACCGAAGGCATATTAATATCTGGGTTTAAAGTGCGGACGTTAATACGTAAAATAAACAATAATTAGGCCTTCTCGCTGAACCAGCTGCCAGGAGTGCCTACGCCATGGAACCTGCAACAGATCAAGCGGAAGCACCAGCAGATGAGGCAGTCGCTGGGCAGCAAGCAGCGCGACATCGATGACTTCGATGGCGGCGGAGGCGAATCGTCGGCTCCAGCTGCACCCGCGGGCGGTGTCATGGCAGCTGGAGCCGGGCACGAGGATCCCATCAAGATAATAAGGTAAGCGTTTAGATTGATTACAAGTACACAATTGTACTCACTTGACCTTGCTCCGCTTCCAGGGGCACACGTCTTTTCGACTACGATGCCTACAAGCCCAACTTCGAGGGCAAGTTCCGGTGTCTGGATGGCACGAAGGAAATCCCCTTCGATCATCTCAACGACAACTACTGCGATTGCGAGGGCGATGGCAGCGATGAGCCCAGCACGAACGCCTGCTCGGTGGGGCGGTTCTACTGCCGCTACCAGAAGCGTCACATCACGGGCAGGGGCCTGGATGTTTACGTGGCCAGCAGCCGGATAAATGACCACGTGTGCGACTGCTGCGACGGTAGCGACGAGTGGACGACGGGGGCCAAGTGCCCCAACAACTGTGCGTAGTTCGGCGTCATCCATCATCTTCCACATCCACCTCCCCCACCACCACCTGTGCGAACCCAGGACACCAATCTCAAGGATGAAGCTGTCGGGCACATCACAAGCGATATTTTTTGTACGAGTACAATAGAATTGTAATTTATTTCTAAAATAAGTAGCTGGATTAAAAAGAAATGAGTCCAAGGAACTTTGAGTTTATATACTCTTGATTGCAGATTAATTATAAAGAAGTAACGAGTAGATGTTGGATTTATGGAATTGATTTTAAATGTTGTAATGCTGCCAGGAGTACCACAGAAAGCGTTGTGGATTTTTTATACATTTAAATCGGATTTAAAAGTGTGTTACGGAAGGTATTCAGTCGGACTTTGCCTCATGAAGCGATTGAATTATCACAAATCAGGGTGGGATAAGCAAAAGATTCCGATTAGAGGAAATTTGCCTTAAATTTTCAGAGAAGCAGAGCAGTGTCAGATTTAGCACATGAATTAGACCGCGAATGAGACTTATCCGTAGGTAGAAGGCACAAGCTTCCTACAAAATTGTCCCTGAAAGTTGTACCTCTTTAATTCCTAAAAACTAAACATTGAATTATTTCTAAATTTATTTCCATAGTAATTAATGTGGCAAGAAGATATAAAAGAAAAGTACACTTTATTTCTTTTTATCCATATATTATGCTTTTTATTTACCAGACTCACAAATATCAGTAGAATTTACATTGGGAACTCTCTATTTAGTAGATTTTATTTTCGTGACTTTCTTCTTAGAACTCTCTTCCTCTCCGTTTCCTTTCAAATTCGCAGCGTGTTTATCTTTATCATTTATAATGGTTTAATTTACATCTACAAAACACATTCAATTGTATGATTCTCTGTATTTTTCTTTCATTAATTAGGTATCTTGCCTAAATTGTATGTGAACTTTTAAGCAGTACAACTTACATTGACAAAACTCTCGTAAAGCAATTTTGAACTGCAAATTCGACAAAGGTACGAAATTTTTGTGTGTAATTTATTATTCCTTTCTCTATGCACTATATAAGTTTAATTGGATTTGTGTTTGATCGGTTTGTCTGTTTGTTGGATAAGCGGAAGCGGTAATGATGATTTCCATATCGATTAAATAGTGTATAAGCAAAGACCTTATAACAACAAGATTGGCAAAGCCAATACGTGCTTGCATATGACAATTCAAATGTGGGGACGTTATGCATCCTGTTATTATAAGGTGTTTGATATAAGGAACGCGCGCCATTACAATTACTTATCGCATCTGGATCGTACTTGGCAAAAGTTCACTTTATTCCCACAGTGAGTACTTCTCTCTCCTTTGATTTGCCCAGCACTATCAGAAAAAACTACGTGGTCTACGTATGCCTCCTCCTGGACGAGAAGCTTCTCTCTGGCTTCTCGCAAATTTGTTACTTCGGCCCCAGATTGCGCATTGATCGAATCTGAGGATCGTCGTCCTAAGTAAAGTACATTTTGTCGTGGGATCCTTGCCAGTTTGCAACTTAAATTAAAGCTTACTTAACGCTAAGTAATACTTAATCAGAGGGGGCTTTGTGTGTGGGGGACGGGGGGGTGTTCTAAGATTGGTTAGATTACTGCATCGACATACATATAAATTCCTTGGGGGGTACTTAAAACGATAATTGCTTGAGTCAATGGAGGATGCTTGCTTGCCTTGCGAAGTGTTCTTAGTTCGTGTGCGCAAATCACAAATCGTTTTCGATTACAAATAAATTAGCTTGGAGTGTTTGTATACATAAAGAGATGATTTTAAAATCAGCATATACACATACATATTTGTATAAATATAAATATATATATATACTTGCAGACGTATGTACCTATATTATTGCACTGATGAGATTTTTTCTTCACTTTTCGGGCCAATAATTACGAAAATGAGGTGATGTTAAAGAGTAGAGTAGTAAATAAAAAAAATGGGAATAAATAAATACATATACACAAAATATAGACATACGAACGACACTTTGGAATTGACTGGGAAAAGGTAGGTGCTTGCTAATGGTGGCTTTAAGAAACTGTCTCTCGTACAAGTATACATTAGATAAAGTTAAGTTACAGATCTAACGGCAAAGCGTATAATACAATTTCTGCAGTTTGCGTTTCGAGCGACACTGGTGGTGCGAGTGGTGATGCGAATGGTGGTGCGAGTGGTGGTGGTGGTGATGCCTGTGGGAGTGCTGGTGATGCTGATGATGGCGTGTCTGCGGTGGCTGAGGCAGCTGCTCCTGCTGCTGCTGCTGCTGTTGTTGCATATGGCTGTGATGATGATTATTTACAATGCTCCCGGCGGCGGATGAGGAGGCGCTGCTCAGGGCCACCGCCGACGAGATCAGGGCCGCGGCCAGGCGTGATGAGGAGGCCAGTGCCAGCTCCGGTGCGGCGGCCAGCAGCTGCTGGTGATGCTGTCGCAGCTGGGCCACCTGTTGGCGCTTCAGGGCGGCAGTTCCCTTGCGCATTGCATGCAAACGACGCCTGTGATGGTGGTGCGGATGCAGTTGCAGCTGTCACTTTGCCTCCTCACCGCTTTCCAGTAGACTGTTGTTGGTCCCGCCGTTGTTAGTGGCCACCGCCGGCTGATCACTAATCCCCACTCCCTGCTGCTGTTGCTGGAGCTGCTGCTGCTGGTTGAGGGCATGTACATGCTGGCAGAAGGCCTGCAGCACCTCAAAGTGGGTCATAAGGTTGGCCGGTTGGTTGTCATAGTGCAGGTGCCGGGTGATCGGCGCATTCAGCCGCCTTAGCATCTCCGTGAACAGCTTCTCCTCCTTGCGAATCCAGGGCCGGCGGTCGTCCTGCACCTGGTAGGGCGTCAGGTGGACGTGGATGTTCATGCCTGCTTAAAGAGTCCCATTCGTTAGTCGATGAGGTCTCGGAGCGATGACTTCTCTCCACTTACCCATGCGCGTTAGCGTTTCCAGCAAGCTACGTGATGTGATCCATGTGTTCTTCTGGCCTCCATGACCGCCGTCCAGCCAGTACATGTCCGATATGCGGGAGAGCAACCGGCACATGCTGCTGTCGTCGGGCGTGAGGGTTTTCAAATAATGGAACTCGTAGATGAACTGCAACAGAAAAGGAAAACAAAAGATTAGCTAATGGTCACTTAGCACTGATAAATCCCACAACCCCTTCAGATCCTGATTGAGGGATTCATGTTTCAGTTCTGAACGGGATTGGAGCGCAGGCACAACCAGTTAACGAACCAAACGCGACTCACTTGATTGAGCACGACGCAGCCCTTGCTAAAGCCAATTAGCACCAGCTTTGACTTGTCCAGGTTGAGGTTCTCCCGCCACCAAAGGGGATTGCTGTCGCTGGTTGCCGCCGCTGTTGCTGTTGATGTGGCTGTTGCCGACGCTGGCGTTGCAGTTGCATTTGCTGCAGGAACCTGCCTCGTGGCACAGTCATTGTTATAGTGCTCTACGTTGTTGGTGGCAGAAGTCAACTTGATGGCCGCCGCCTGTTGCGTTTGCTGCTGGATCTGATTGTTCGCCTGCTCCTCCTGATGGTTATTCGCAATGGCCTCGTTGCCGCCACCAATGTTGCCATTATTGACTGTCTCCGCCGCCTCGCTGCCCACAATCGGGAATATGACCGCTCCGTCCGCATCCACGGTCACATTCTCCTGCACCTGCAGTATGTCTATATCCATATCCTGGCTGCTGTCGTTGGAGGAGGGCGCCGACTGCGAGTTGGACTCCGTGGTGACGGTGGCATTGGATAGCGTTAGAGCAGCGGCCGCAGCAGCAGCAGCCACTGCCGCCGCTGCAGCCGCCGCCTGGGCGGCCTGATCAAGGATCTCGTTTTCGGGTATGGAGATCAAGCGCTGCGACAAGTTCTGCAACAATCTAAAGGCGAGACAATAAGGGGAATCATAAGTATCACAGGGATGCTTTTTAGAAGGATTCAAACTCACTTTTCGAGATGCTGGAGGGCATGGTTCATGGGAGTGTGATCTGGGACTCCAGCATTGTTGCCTCTCACAAAGTTATCGAAGCAGCTAAATGTTTTGAACTCCATGCTACATGAGGAAAATGTTACAAATTATTAAATCGTAAAAACCTTTTCCTATTGGAAACATATTAGAAAAATCCATGAAACACTCACCGCACTGGCCGGATGACGATGATGTGGGACCTGGGGAAGGCCTCGCGCAGCAGAATGGCCGAATTCTCGAGATTGTACTTCATGTAGCCCCTGCTATCGCGATTCGTCTCCATGCTCTCCGGAAAATCCTGGACGTCGCCGCCAAAGTAGATAATGGCCGTGGAGTCCTCCGGTACGTGCTGCGACTGTTGCTGGCGCACAATTGGCGGGCAGTAGACGATGTCATTGGCCCGGTTTTGGAATCCGGCCACAGAGAAGATGCGGAAGGGGCCGGCCGAAGTGCTTGGCGTGCACAAACGCTCCCCGCTGCCGCCGCCAAGCATGCCCTCGAAGTTACGGATCCGCTCTTGCAGTTGCAGGAATTGATCAATGGTGAGCTGGAGAATCAGATTGGATTAAATTCGATGCCGTTGGGGATGTAGTCATACAGTTACACACAATTTGCACTCATTCACAACATATTCTATGCCTGACAAGCCCTAATCTTTCTATATTCCTAATTATCATAAATCAAACAGAGGTCTTGATAGCCAAGTTAATAAATTTAACGTAAATTGCGGTTTGTTCGTCCAGAAACATTACCCTAAACATTTGCTTATTAATCGTTATCATCCTAATAGTAATCGTTGTCGTAGGCATCCCGGGGATTCCCACAGCAACCCACAAAACGCAGCCTAGTGTCCTCCATGCACAGCTTGGCGTCCTCGCGCATCTCGCGCATCTTCATCCGGACCTCTTCACGCATCAGGTTGCGGCACATGGCCACTAGGCCCATGCCCAGCAGCATGTAAACGAAATTGATGGCCAGCTTCGAGTGCTGATCGGCGGCCACGGACTGCAGCTGGGCCAGCTCATCCGGATCGGCTCCTATGTCCTCCTGCAGCTTGTGCGTGGCGGCATTCACATCGGCTGCGGTGGTTAGCGAGGCACCCGGGACAAAGTCACCGAAACCGATCTTGCACAGCGACGTCATGCAGAAGTAGAAGCTGTTCAGGAAACTCCACTTCTCCCAGTTGGCGAACATGACGGTGCCGGTGAGTACGTAGAAGAATATCACCCACAGGCAAGCGGTCGAGGGAACAATAACCTTCTTGCGGGGCATGTTGACGCCACCCTCGAGGGCATCTACGCGATCTAGACCGGGATGCTCCTGGGTGCAGTCGTGCATGGAGCGGTAGAGGAACTTGAAGGAGCGCGCCAGCACCCGTCCCATGCTCAGAAAGTACAGAATATACAAGGGTATACCGAAGGTGGCATAGATCACGGTCAATCCCTTGCCCCACGGTGTTCTCGGCACCATATTCCCGTAACCGATCATGGTTATCACCGAGAGGCAGAACATCAAGGCGGCCGGGAAACTCCAGATTTGCTCGGGACTCCTGCCCACATAGCCGTGCTTGACGACTCCAGCTATTTTGACCTGGTAGTCACGCAGCACGGCATTCGTCGCCTCCGTCCAGCGAAGGCGATCGACGACGTTGTGCTGCTCCGTGATGCTCCACAGCTGCTGTGAGCAGTTCTGGCGCAGCTCAATCACATGGCCAGCGGTCTCATCCACAAACTGGCGCTCAATGTGCATAAATGCGAAGGCGCCGCAGATGGCGTAGAATACAATGAGGGCGCCCACGCCCACCTGCGTGCACATGAAGGTGACGAAGTTCCGGCAGCATCGCTTCACCCGCTTCCTTGGCTGATTGCTGGGCGTGGAGGAAACGGAGGATGCCCCTCCCACTGCTACGCCTCCTCCTCCTGTGGCTGGGGAGCTTTTCCTCTGAAATTTACTGGGCATTTCAATAGTTCCTGGATTATATAACCGATTCCACGGATGCTGGAGCTATCTGGAACTCTTCCCTGAGGCCGCACAGGCAAACGATGCCTTTCATGTGCAATTAATTTGGCAGTTGTCGATTGTCGGTCCAATTTGGAGCACTGGGAGTGTGGAAATATCGGCACGTTGGCTAAAAATAAACGCACGCCTTTGCACGGCACATTTTCCAAAGGCCAGATGCACGGTTTTCCTTCCCGGCTGCACGACCGATCCACGCGGGCGCCAAAATTCAACTGAGGAAAACTATTTCGAGGGAAAACTGCCCAGAGATACGGAGAGAACGATTGAGCGGGAAATCCAGAGGCAGAAGATGGAGATCCCCCAAATGTATGGGAAGGCGGCTCATAAATAATGCGAGCAAGTGCCTGCCGCGGCTGCCCGCGGTTCTAAATGCGGTAATTTACGTCAAAATTATGAACGGAGGCAATCAAGACATCACCTTGGGACAGGTGCAATATGGACAATAGATATGGAATCTTAATTTAACAGATAAAGACTGAAATATAGCAGAGGAAACGGAAGCTGTAAAAAGTTGTAAAATTGCTACTAAGCTTGTAAATCAACTCCATATCGGTTAGGGCAGTCGTAATAGAAAGAATAAATTAGTCATACTTCTTCAATTTTTAACATTCTCAGGAAGTCTTGGACTTTATTATACTCTTTAGATTTACAAGATAAATTATTTTTACGACTTTCAGAAATGTATCTTTAATTAAAATCTATTGAAAAATAGTGCAAAAGTATGCAAATCCTTGCAAGATTGATCTTCTTTGGGCTGAAGCTACTAATAAACACAAGATTTTGAACTGTTTTACAAATCCTTGGCGTATTTGAGACACTTTATTAAGTAATTAAGAATATGGAGAATAATTATTCAATTGCGCCCCAGGATTGTTAAATTTTATCATATTGTACCAAAAGGTTATACAAGATTCTCGCCAAAAATAAGATTCTTTTTACCAATTTTGACAAATTTGAAATTTTTACCCAACCAAAAAAGTTTTCCTGGCATGAAAGCTATTATAGCATTTTACAAACATTTTTGCACTACGAATCTTAGAGAAAATGTAATATCGCTCAGTTAACATCGAGTATACGAAATCCGAAAGGGATAGGATTGTCTGCGCTTCGCAGTTCATAAAAAATTATGGCACTCTGATTAACGGCTGTGTGTGTGGGGCAGAGCGGAGGCGGAGGCAGAGGCAGACGGCGAGGGAAAAGCTCTCGGGAACTCTTTTCACTTCGGCGCAGATCTAGGCGGAGAAAGAGCATCCGCAGTCGGGCAACAACAATTGTGCGGGACGCCAAACAAACTATACGTAAATATAAACAAAGAATTAAAAAACGAAAGCAAAGACCGAACATACACACACGCTCACCAACGCAGGCGGCTACGCTGATACAGAAGAAGAGGAAGAGAGATCAAATGAATACGCAAAAACGGGGGGTGAAATGCGTAGCGAAGAGATAGATTTTTTCAACACCAGCACTCGCACACACACACGCGCATATAGCTGCACTCGGGTCGCACACTGTCGCAGACAAACACTCACACACACACACAGGCGCTTAAAAATTCACAAAATCTATGCAAAAATTTTCGGCACATCTCCCACTGGGTCTGGCGTTGCAACTGGCCTTCACATTTCTCCTACTTACGCTGTTTATGGTTCTTAATAGTTGCGCGTGAAAATTTTGGCGATTTTTCTGCACTTCCCGCTAATTTCGGTCTTTCTGTGTTTTTCTTTTATCCAATGTGACCATGGCAGGCTTGCGAAAATATTCCCAATATTTTTTTTTTCTTTTATCGAATGTGACCAAGTGACTCATTGATTTAGCTATAGCTAAATCTTTTCTAAAGCTCCGTATGAAGTAGACCTAAATTTTCGAAGACCACTTGAAAAATGGATGCAACTCGTGCATACAAATGCCACATAGCGGCTGTTTCCAGCGAGGATAAAATTAATTTCATAAATAAATTAATTATAAGTTGACATTTCTCAATGAATTTGTAATTTAAACTTTATTTTGACAAGGACATGCACAGCTGCTGCGATTATTGCTTATGGATTTTTGGACGAATATCTTTAAACCTGGTCACACAGGCCAGTTGTCGAAATATAGGGAGATTTATGGGACTAAATATTTAGCTCTACTCCATCGGAGCGTAACTATGGTGAATGTCTTTGATGAAAAGGTGGGAAACATGGATGGTATTTTTTTTTGATGTAGGGAAATTATAACGCTTGACATGTAGTAAAAAACTTGGCTTAGCAGCACTGACTCAAACCATATCTAGAGAGCGCGCATTTTAAATTTATTTTATTGTAATAACTTTTAAGCGTTAAAATATAATATTTAGACACATCAAAAATTGCGTGAAAAAGGTTTGTTAAATATTGTGTATATATATTTACAAGGGAAAATAGGCTTTAAAAATTATAAATTATATTCAAAACGTGTTGGAAAAATACATTTTATATAAGGAAAATGTATATTTCTGGAAGCCTATTTTTGCTTAAATCTATTCTTAAAGATTTTTTAGACACAACTTTAGTTTCACTTTTGTTTCACTAAATTCTTCCTACTATTTTGTTTACTCCCATTTTCTGTGTTTTTTGTATTTTGATTTGTTCAAAGCTTTTGTTTTGGGCATTATTGTGATCCTCTTGATGTTATTTTGTTTTCAAAAAATGTAACTGTGAATACAAGTTCAAGGACTTTAAAATTGCGCAAACCTATCTTTCTGGGAGTGCTACTAAATACCAATACGAATACTAAACTTTAAGATCTAACCAATTTAAAACTTCATCTATATAAAGTAGCAATTCATATTATTCAGTTATACATAATCAATCAGCATACGGAATGATTGCCTAGTTTTATCATGTTTTTACGATAACATGTTGCGAATAGAGAAGCTTAATATCCTAGAAGTAGCAAAGCAAATATTATTTCAATAAGCTTAAAATTTAGGAAATAAAATTTGCTAGCAATACCCACTGTAAAAGGAATTTGAATGCCTTGGTTAACTGCACGGGTGAAACTTAAGAAATGGAAAAAACTTTGCTAAAACAAGGAAGGAAGCTAACTTCGTTAATAATATATCCATATCTATATAACATATTTTAAATTTATATTCATATTTTATTTACAGTTTTTTTTATTTTTTTTAATATTTTTGTACATGTAGAGTTGTACATTTTCCTCCACATTTTAAAATTTTTATGAAATTAAAAACGAATATCTAAATTAATAGAAATTGCTTGTATCTCAAAGTAGATGAACATATGTATGTTGAAAATTTAAAAAGTTAGAATTTGTTTTCTAAAAAATTAATCAGAAATTCTGAAATATTATATAAAGCTCATAACCGAGAATTTTTTTTTTTTCAAATTTACGCATTTTGTTTATGGCAGCTATATGATATAGTTGACCGATCTGGCTCGTTCTGACTTATATAGTAGTAAGAGTATATTGAAGACGATATGCAAAGTTTCCTTCAGATAGCTTAAAAACTGAGGGACTAGTTTGCGTAGAAACGGACAGGACTAGATCCACTCGGCTTTTGATGCTAATCAAGAATTTATATACATACTTCATAGGGTCGAAAATACCTCCTGCACTGCGTTGCAAACTTCCGACTATAATTATAATATTAAGAAAAACAACGTCCGTATTGAGGAAATTGTTACTGGCCTAAGATTAATATATTTATTAATAAAATAACCTAAATTTTTAATAAAGCAAGAAATTTATCAGAGTTTATTATTTTTTGAAAGTGTGTTGCTATGTTAAAGTAAAAATCGTTGCTGTTCTATCTTGGAATACTTTTTTTTTTTTATGGATTTTCTATTCATTTGGTTGATTCTTCCTGATATTCTTATTAATATTAATATTTTCCGTATTTGTACTACATAGATTACTGAAAAGAAAAACTAAAGCCTGCGATACTGTCATGACTGAATAAGGTTTGCGATATTGAGCAGCTATTCGTTTTCCTCTAGAAGAAGCACCGCACGAAGGAGCACCAGTATCTACCACGAAATTCAATTTACGAACTCCCTTAACTTGGGGACTTCCTATAGATCGGATTAAGTTCCTTTGACGGGACTAACGAGCAAAATTATTGGCAGCGAGAACTCATTGCATTTGGAAATTATGGACTTTATTACCCATCTGTTAATAAAAATTGATTTATGAGATCAAAGAAACCTCATCCCAGCTTGTTAAACATCCCTAAATTTTTGTCAGTTTCATCCTATACAAATTCGTCCGATCATGTGCAACAAGGACCGTCAGTAAGGACTTCTTGGCAAGACAATAAATAATTTGGGAAACAAAATATTTTGTAAGACCCTTTTTGATCCATTTGTATTTTTAATAGCTTATTTGAAAGAGAGAGCTTTATTGTCGATAATTTCTATTCCTCTGGGAATGTAGGTTACTATATTGCGCAAAGAAGGTATTACAAATGTATTATTAGGTGCCCTATACTAACAGAATAATAATAAGAGAAAAACGCATAATTATTCCTTTTCGTGAATTCTTTATTTTAACATTATAAAATAATTGGTTACACTTATTGGACAAATATTATTTTGTTGATTTATATATTTTACTAATATTCATTCTTACTGCAAATATTGAAATATTGTCAGAAAAGCACAGTATGTACGACACTAAAAGTAATATGTATTCGTAAGCAGCATAAGAAGCCGAGTCGATCTAGCCACTCCCGTATGTTATATCCGTTTCTAAGCAATATACACGATCAGTTGTATTTGGGTGGAACTTTACCTAAAGAACATATTAACATAGCAGGAAAATTAAGAGAAAAATTCAAATTTTTAAAAATATTCTCATCTACATCCTATAATTTAATTTAATAAAGATCGCAGGACTATATCTTTAAGCTGTCGATCAATTCAATTTATTTAAGAGCCTAGGAAAATCAACAAAAGTTCCGTTCCTTCTAAGGTTTATTTTACCATTTGACCGAAATGTATCGATTCTTAATGATTAAATTGTAACCTGCAAGTCTTTACTAACTTTGACTTCCCTAAAAGCTTTCTCAATAGTTATTTTTTATTCTTTAAACTTCAAAATAAAAGATTAAGCCATTACTTTGGCGTTCCTTGTCAAACGTTATTTCTTAATGCAAACAGCAAGGGACGTCTGTAACCATTTTTGTCAGGCAATGAGAATTCAATATAATAATCTTAATTTAATTGGCAAACAAATGCACGACTCGAGTGTTTCGGTGCTTCAATTGTTTGCTTTACTTACCGCAACCCAAACAAGTACTTACTTTGTGCCTTCCGGGTGAGTGGCCAGTTCAAAGACGATTGTTTTGCCTGAAAAGTAATATTGCTCATACGCAAGGTACAACCCTCACCCGCAAAAAGGGGTTCCTAACCCAAACCCAAACCCAAATCCAAGCCCGAACCTAACGATTTGAATTGTGCTTCCAAGTAGGGACGTGGTCATGAAGGGCAGAAAAGGGGAGAACATGAAACGATTGGTATTGGCATATGTAATAATAATAATCATAAATTTTATTTGGTTTTATTTGCTATTATTTGCTTGACATTTAAATGCTGCTAGTGAATTATATTTTGATTTTAATTTGAATAAATTTGAGATATACATACATATGTGTATATTCCAGCTGATATATATATATATAT